>VDFB02092008.1:0-50592 GCA_007258455.2 Sequoia sempervirens | reverse complement strand
CTCCCCCTCCCCCTCTCTCTCCCTCTCTCCTCCCTCACTCCCACTTTCCCTCCCCCTCCACCCTCTCACTCTCTCTCCCACTCCCAGTCCCACTCTCTCTCCCCCTCTCTCCCACCCTCTCTTCCTCTCCCTCTCCCTCCCACTCTCTCCCCCTCCCCCTTTAACTCTCTCTCCCACTCCCACTCCCACTCCCACTCCAACTTCCCCTCCCCCTCTCTTTCCCTCACTCCCACTCCCACTCTCTCTCCCTCTCCTCCTCCCTCTCCCTTTCTCTCCCTCTCCCTCTCCCCTCTCTCTCTCCCTCTCCCACTCCTACTCCTCTCACCTCCCACCCTCCCTCCCTCTCTCAATCCCACTCCCACTCCCACTCTCACTCCAACTCCCCCTCTCTCTCCCTCTCCCTCTCCCACTCCCACTCCCACTCCCACTCTCCCTTACCCTCTCCCTCTCCCTCTCTCCCCCTCTAACCCACTCCCACTTCTCCTCCCCCCTCTCTCTCCATCTCTCTCATTCCCACTCCCCCACTCCTCTCCCTCTCCCTCTCCCTCTCCACTCCTCCTCCCTCCCTTTCTCTCTCCTCCCTCCTCCCTCTCTCACCACCCCACTCCTCTCCCTCCCACCTCCTGCCCATCCCCCTCCCTCCTCCCCCTCCCTCCCCTCTCTCCCTCCCACTCCCTTGTTGCTAGCGTTATGTAATTGAATCACAATCAAGCATATATTTCTTTTTGTAATAGGTGTGGTTAAAGTATTTTTTAGTTCTCCTAAGCTTCCACATTGGATGACAAAAAAGAGAATATATATTGGACTTTAAGGGTTTTTATTCTTTTTCTCTAGGAGATCAAAAACCTATTGAAGGTCATGTTTTATCTCTTGATTCTAGAGAAATTTCATGTTATAGTATGAAATGTTCTACAATTGTTTTATCAACTACATAGACATAATATATAATAACAATTGACGTAGCTATTTTAGAAGTAACTCAATTATGGTCTACACTTTTAGTACTCAAAACAACATCAAACTAAACCTCATTTACTTCACTATGACAATCAAAGTACCATTTTATTTCTAAAGAATCTAGTGTTTCATGCTAGAATAGACCATAAAGAGGTTTATCCCATTGCATGAGTTATCTCATCCAAGAACATGTGAATTATCTTCAATATTGTAAGATAGAGAAGTAGATAGTTGATATTTCCATCAAGGCTTTTAAGATTAAGAGAAGTCATATGAATACCTAATGATTGTCATTTGTGGGGATTGTTGTGAATATATAAGTGGGTTTTGTTGTTGTGAGTCATCCTATGTAATCTCTAACATTAAGAGAGATGTCATCACAGCTAATGTTAATGGTTGTGAAGTTTGACAAATAATTAAAAAATATATATATAGATGATTGAATATAATACATCTAAAAAGTCTATATATGTGTGTTAAAAAAGGAGCTTTAGAATAAGATATGAACATGCATGAAAGCATAATGAAAGGGGGATTTTTCTCGCTATGTCTTAGGCAGCTATATCTTATAGATGCATGTGCCCTACTAAACATATATGCCAAATGTAGAACCATATACAGAGCATGAAGACCTAGGAACTTCGGGACAAAATCGACACAACAACTACATAAAAAGATTTTTTTATTGTTACAAATAACTAATAAGTACTTGAACTTCCAAAGGAAGAATCATATTGGAGTAATGATTAGAAAAATAGATATACTGGAAAAACCTCTAACAATAATTAGAAAAATCCATTGTAGTCTATTCTTGTCAAAACCTCACAATTCTAGTAACTAGTTTCTAAATATATGGACAAAATCTCAATTGATAATCAGATAACTTTATTGTGACTCATACTTGTCAAAGCTAAGTTATGATCATTAGTCAGTTATACTTTATTGTAATTTATGCTTGTCAAAGACAAGTTATGAAAATGAATCAGCTCTTAACAACTAAACGATGTAACCTGTATATTGTGTTTTGTTTTGGATTTTCAAGACTAAACTAAACCATTAATACAGTGGCCTGTGGGAACTCTTTGTTTGACCATCCCCATAGATGTCGTTGGCAATCTGATCTGCTGGAATGCATATGATCTAAATTTGAGTGGGAATATAATAATGTGTAGATACAGCTGAATAAGATTAGATATGGTATTGATTCAGATCTTATACCATTCCTGTAAGAAATCTACTAATGCTGCTAGCAAAACTTCCATATACCAAGGTCTGATATTCCTCCCTAACAGCTAAAAATCATTAATTACAGAGAATGGCCCTAATTTTATTTAGTTGTGCAGCACTCCAACATCATTATTTGATGATTTAATGGGAATCAACTGCATCAGTACGTGGCCATTAACAATAGTATTATTTGATGATTTAAGGGATGCAAATTTTGGATACACATATTCATTACCGGACTACATAGTGGTAAAGCTAATTATAATTTGACCCATTAAGCTAATTTTGGATGATGATTTCTATTGGCAAGTGGGAAAGAGTCCTGAATCAATTTCAATTTCATAATTTCATTTTATTCTCTTCTTAAAATTGGCTATGATTTGCTTTAAAGATTTCACTAAGCTTCTTTAAGAATTTCTCAAGATGCTATTGTAATATAATTTCTCCAAAAGTCTTAAATGGGTAAGATCTGTTGAAAATGGCCTTTATTAGTCAATCATTGGAACTATTGTTAATGGCCACGTACTGAATGTCTGGTTTTAGATAAGGTAATTTTACAAACAACAATGGAGCTAAATGATATGCTTGAAATCGAAAACGTATATGCAAAAACTTGAAAATCAAGGATTTAAAAATAACAAAACCGAAGAAAGCGGAATATAACAAAATGGTTTAAACAATGAAAACCATAAAGTTTTAGATGGATTATATACTCGATTCAGCAACAGGGAAGAGGCAGTTACTCATATCTCTGGAAACAAGAAGTCTTTCGACTTAATCAACAAAATCAACTGTACAACATATTATTAAACTTTTGGACTGTTATAGAGAATAGGACATATTGAATAAAACCATTATGCTGGACATATTCATAGGAAATAAATAAAATTTATTCTAAGAACATCTTAAAAACAGGGTAAAAGTTGATGACATACCTCAAGGCCTGAATATTTTCTAGAACAACCATCAAAGCAGCAAGTCTTCCAGGAAAGCGAATCAGACATTTCACTTCTACTCTTCCACTACACATGAATTCCATGTAAAATAAGCCTTAGGAAAAATGGGCTGTAAATTCTTCTACTATTAAATATTAATCACCCCACATTCTATAACGTTACCATCTATTTAGCTGCATGAAATTTACTTGAAAGGCCAGAGGAGGAGGCTTCAGAGCACAATCTGAGAGGGCCTAATTTAACTTCCACGCTTGAGAATTCTCTTTAGTGGGAGCGTTAAAAAAAAGTGCTAGACAAATTCCTTAAGAAGAAAAAAGAATCAAGAAAGCCGGAAGATCTTCTCTAATCGGATGCTCTCAATCCTTGACTCTTTCAATTTAATGTGATGAGCAACAATTTCCTCCTCCCTCTACCATGAGCAGAAGAAGATTGCCCCTGCTATCTGCAATGTCTTCAAGTGGGTTCTTTGGAGAAGAAGGAGAATCAATCTTTATCCGCTCCTCATGCACAATATGATGATTGCCACCCACACTCGCTACAAAAAGATACTGCAAATGGCCTTCATCAACACCCATCTCAACTCTACAAAAAGCTACTGCAAATGGCAAAGAAAGGAAATGCAGAGTAATTTGTATAAATTGAGAACATGAAAAGAAATGCAGAGTAATTTGTATAATTTGTATTTGAAGAGAATTGTATCCTACCGTTATGACTTCCTACCGTTGCTTTCTTCTGCTTTTTCTCTGAATATAGGATGTGATACTTTTCCTCAATTGTATCCTCTTTTTTGCTTTTTTCGTGTGATGCTTTCAAGCGCATTGTCATTGCATTCTAATTTGAATTTTAAATTTTCTTGGGGAGTGCGAGGCTAGCCAGGGGATTTAATCGTTCTAGTTTTTGAATTTAATTATGCAATTGTGAAATTTGTATACTAAAGTTAGTTTTGGATTATTTTAGGGGAGTATAATTATATATCAATAAATGTATTTTTGAAAAATCAGATTCATTTTATTTATTTATTATTATTTTTATTTATATATTCTTTTATATATTTCATCATGTCTTATTTGTGTCTATCTATATTTTTATACATTTGCTATTTATTATGTCTATTATTGTCTACTATGTTCAAATATTCATGCTCCACATTAACATGACTATTCTCTTATTTCAAGAAATCCAACAAGCACACAAATTCGACCTCTAAAAATTTAAATTTAAAATCAATGGACTTTCATCTATTAGAAAACCTTTCCTCCAAAAGCATTCATACACTCAATGTATTATCTCATAAAATAAAGATTACTATAAACTTGTAGAATCTCTATGCAAGGCTTTTGAAATATCAAGCTCTCCAATTCCACTCTATATAATGACGCATTTTAATCCATGCTTCATCTCCATACATATCAAACTTACAAGAGATACTCAACTTTAGCAAGCAAGACAAATGTAATCATAGCCAATGTCAACAACTACTTATGTGCTTGATTTTATAGAAATAAAGTTACAAAAAACTATGTTGTTATCATATCCCATGAAGTCAAAGAATATCAAATGGTTATAGGAGAAGTAATGGCATGAGTATGGGTGTCATACTAGTAAAATTAAGATAATGTTATTACACAATAAAAGTTGCTAATGACAAATTAAATGAGAAGCATGGACATTGTGAAAAAAAAATGAACAAAAAAGAACAGGGAATTACCATCCATCAATGCATTCAATCACACATATGGGCATGATGGTGTTGTGTCTAGATAGTTCCTACAATGCCATTAAAGTGATATGGCATTCTAGTCCCTTGATCGTCCAAAATCTCAAGTCATGTGAAAAAAAGAAAATGGTGCTAAGAGTCTATAAACCCCTATGACCCCTTTGCCTCTAGGAAAAAGTGTGAAAGAAGGGAAGAAAAAGTATGTGGGATAGGAAAGGAAGATATTGGTGTGAGGAAAAGAGAATGGAGAGGGAAAATGTGATCTCATGGAATACATAGATTGTAGGATATAAATGAAGTGAATTAGTTGAAAAGGCTTTAAAAGCTTTTTTATAACAAAACATGGAGATAATGGTTCATGAAGGATGAATGACTTGTGACCCACTAGAAAGATGCAATTTCAGGTAGTCTAAGTTAGGCGCTACCATGAGGGTGTGAGAAACAAAGATTAATATGAGGAGAATAGAGTAGGAGGGCATCTAAAAGTTGGGTGAGATAGATTTGGGGCACCATTGGGAACATCATGTGATAGACAGAGGTGATTTAAGGGAGGGATGGCATGTAGAGAAAATCTAAGAACGATATTAACACAAAAGGAACTTGACATAGGAATAAGACATGAAGGGTTGAAAGGAAAAGGGTTTGATGAAGGATATATGCATGATCTTCTCAAAAATGATTTGTTGAGAAAGACTTTAGAATATCTCAAGCAAATGAAATTGGTAGGAAAATTCCCCAGAAGTAGCCCACATCCTCCGTGTGTAAGATAAAATGGGAGATTTAGGAGAAGAAATAAACATCTACTAAAGCATAAAAGAGGGAAATTTTGTTAGATATTATAGTTGCAACTACCTTGGTAGATGTGAAAGATGAATCAGGAATATGGATTTCATGGAGCATAGTGAACAACAAAATAGGTACTTAGTTTTTTTTTTTTAATTAATTATATATTTTGTTTTGCATAAGGATGGTTTTCTTAGAGTCAAAATATTTTCGAGATTAAACCTATCCTAATGTCTATGGGAAAAACACTACAAACTTTCTTATAAGCTATCTTGCCTTTTTTATTCAACCCATCTAGAGTTTTAGGTATTACATAAGGTTACACTTAGTGGAATCGACAAAGAGTATGATTATGTTGCCTACTAAGACATGAAAATAAGTTTCCAATTGAAGGCTAATGTCATTATGTACCATGAAGATGATTATGAATAGAGTAGTATTGATATTTCTTTAACTACTCTAAAATTGCTAAAGAAGATTATTGATATGCGCTAGCTTTAGCTTAAGTGCACTGTTTAAGGTATGAAGATTATTATAAGAAATTGCATAATTTAGAGATGAGGGTTGTCCTCAAATATTATAGTTGAATTAATATTAAAAAGAAAATCCTTTATTTTGACATAGATTAGGTTTGACAACCACTTTTTCTTCAACATTTCTTTCAATTATGTTAGTGTTCTAAAATTGACTCTGAAAATTTCCAATGGCCTTAGAAAATACTATCGTATGTTCAATATTTATTATAAAAGATAATAATGCCTCCTTATAATTGGATAATGCACTATTTCTTAGGCGATGCATTTATCTTCGAAAAAAAAAGACTATGACAAAGGTTCTTACCATACTTATTACCAATAATTATAAGATAATGACATAAAGTATGAATTTTTATTTAACATGTCCAATTAGAAGAGTAGTGGCTGAGTTTTAAATATGAATTCTTCTATAATACTTGGCAATCATATCAAAGAACATTTTATGATATGGTTGTTGTCCTAGCATGATAGTATTTGCAATTACAAGAAGTATATTTGAGTGAATCTTAAATTGAACCTTCATGGTACAAGTTACATCCAACATCTAGGTACTATTATATATAAGGTTTGTTATCCTATAATGGTACGGATATTCATGCATCTATGGAAATTAATAAAATTTCCTTGCTTTTTGGACGTTTTACACATACTCATCTTCTATGTAAGAAGGATGTTTTGAACTTTAACTTATAATATTTATATTTTGTTTTTGTTGACTATCCATGGTAGGTTAGGAATTTCATAGGGGTATACCTTGTTAATATAAGAGTATTTGGATTGAATTTTAAGACAAATGAAATAAAAGGTTTACGAATGACATTATTATTATTATTATTATTGAGTGTATGATGATTTGAAGGATATGATGTTGCCCAAATATCTCTAATATGACTCAAATGTTGATTATGTTTAGAGAAATTTTGTAATTATTGCTAGTAAAGGGATAAGGAAAATCATTAATTTCAAATAATTTTAGTAATATGTGGTTAATTAATAGACTGAGAAAAAGTACCAAGGATTGAATACTATATTGAAAAATCAATTCTAGACTCACTATGTAATTAAACCAGTCTAAGAGGTGGCAATTCATTTCCTTTGTAATTGAAACTCCACTAGGATAGAATGCTCCCAAGATTCATCACTAGCCTTAGAGATTAACAAGGATATGTAAAGAAAGAAATAGTGCAGAAAACGATTTCCTAATGCAAGATCCTTAGAAGAGAAGTGCAAAAACCTCATTTAACAATTTTCATACATTTGACATGCACATTCACAGAACAACAATAGAGACAAAGATAAATCACACACAAAGAGATAACACCAGATATATGTGGGAAAACCCTTACGGGAGAAAAACCCACCACACCAAGCAAAGTCACTTTGTATTACAGTAAAAAAATTACTTACAAAGTTACAGACATCACTTTCAGATGTTAGCTCACAATAGTATTCCCTTGGTCGACCTCCCTCACAGATAGACATTCACTACAACATCTCACACTCTCCTTACAATGCTTGTCAAGCATACAATAAAAGCACTCTCATCACCCAACCAACAACCATTAGGGTTTCATTTAATTTTTGTTTCTTCACCGACAAGCTTCCTCCATCTCAAGTTACGCACTGCCACGCAACACAGATCGGGCCACCCAACATTAGATTTCGGTTACAAAGAATATTAATACATTCGCACTCTGTCAACCCCTGAGTCAGATATGTATTTAATGCAAATATATCGCTTACATAAAATATAGCTTTCGGCCAATCATTGTTAATTTACAACAGCAATGTAAAATCAACAAATGAAATCGTACCACGTATCGACACATCACTCGTCCATCACTTTGACTATCGCACGAAACTATCTATCATTTCTTGTGGTATTTCTACCGTGCCACCGCTAGCCATCCAGATGATCCTCGAGGTATGGTGGTATTCCACGCTACTGCAAGATAGGTGGGAAGCTCTCGCGGTATGGCGGTACACACCGCACAACCGCAACACATTCAATGAACTCCTGCGGTATGTCGGTAACCATGCCACCACAGCCCAGCAAAAAGACACCTATGGTATGGCAGTATCCACCGCACCAACGCTAGACAACCAATGAACCCTTGAGGTATGGAGGTACCTGTGCTACCGCGTCTCAACTTGAAGACACCCACGGTAAGGCAGTACACCATGCTACCGCACCTCTACTTGAAGGTTCTCACGGTATGGTGGTAAGAGCATGAACACAAAGGGAAATCTACCAAGTCTTTAACAGAGGTTCAAGCCAGCAAGTTGAGGCACATTTTCCAGCAAGCTCCCACTTGATGAAGACTTACTGGCTTCCTCCAAACTCGAACTCAAAGAAGATCATAGGCCCCAAGGCCCACCGAACTAGCACACCACCTGTACTTGTCTGTGCTCACAAGCTTTGTCAACACATCAGTGACATTCTTCAGAGTATCCACCTTCTCTAGATTAACCTTTCCATCATCCAACATATCACAAACGAAATGATACTGTACATCAATGTGCTTCGTCTTGGCATGGAAACTAGGATTTTTCACCAAATAAATAACACTCTGCCTGTCATAGAAAATTGTAATCTTCCCTACATTAAACCCAATATCTGAACATAAACGCCTAAGCCAAATGAATTCTTTGCAGGAATGTGTTGCTACCATATACTCTGCCTTAGTAGTAGATAAAGCGACTACAACCTGCCGCTTGCTCATCTAACTCACCGCTCCACCAAATAACATGAAGATGTATCCACTAGTGGATCTTTTGTTGTCAATGTCCCCTGTCCAATCAGAATCCACATACCCACGAATGCTAAGAGATATTTGTGATCTCGTCGAGTTGCCATGATAACACAAAGCAAACACTGAGGTACCTTTTAAATATATGAAAACCCTCTTCACAGCATCCCAATGCGGCCTTCCTAGGTTAGCCATAAATGGACTAAGAACTCTCACTGCTTGGGCAATGTCTGGCCTAGTACAGACCATTGCATACATTGAACTGCCAACAACTCTTGCATATGGTACCCTGGTCATGTCCTCCATTTTAGCAGAAGACTTCAGACAGTCTTCAACAGATAGCTTCGTTCCTTGCAAAACTAGAACAACTAGTTGCTTGCAATCAGTCATTCCAAATCTCTCTAAGATAGTATTGATATACTTACTCTGGATGAGCCAAAGCTTTCCATTTCCTCTATCCCTTTTTATTTCCATCCCCAGAATATACCTTACTACACCTAGATCTTTCATTTTGAACTTTGCAGACAACTGAGACTTAAGATCAAAAATCATAGTCTTACTATTTCCTATGAACAACATAGCATCCACATACAGGGCAATAATAAGCACACAATCAATTTCAGTTTTGTAATACACACAATGATCGGATTTTGATCTCATAGATCCCAATGACATCACAAAGGTGTCAAAATTTTGGTACCACATTCTAGGCGATTGCTTCAAACCATACAGAGATTTCTTTAACTTGCAAACTAGGTATTCTTTACCTTTTTCAATGAAGTACTCAGGCTAGGACATATAAATTTCTTCTTTGAGCTCTCCATTGAGAAACACTATCTTCACATCCATCTGCTCGATCTCTAAGTCATACGCGGCTTGAAGTGACAAAAGAAATCTGATAGATGTCAGCTTAGCTACAAGAGAAATTTTTTCTCCATAATCAATTCCCTCCACCTGGGAATACCCTTTCGCGACCAACCAAGCTTTATACTTTTCAACACTGCCATCCAAACCAGTCTTCTTCTTAAATACCCATTTACAGCCAATAGGCTTTCGCCCTTTAGGCAAAGGTACCAAATCCCAGGTTTCATTCTTTAATGATGCCATCATTCTTCTTTTCCTTTTTATCTATCTCTAGTTGCAGATCAACTACTAAAGGCTTCAACTAACGAAATATTACACTTCTACTATACAAAACCTTCTCAATAACAAGATTCCAAATCTTTTATCCTTTCACACCAACACCATAGCCAATGAAGATGCATTTAACAGCCTCATTCTCAAACTTTGATCTTTTTTCATTCGACACGAATATGTCTTAGAGAGGGATTCTTACCAGACCATGCTTCCAAAGGTGTTTTGTCAACACGAGTTGAACAAGGTGAATGATTTACCAAGTAACATGTTGTAGCCACAACCTCAGCCCAGAACTTCTGCTCTAGACCAGCACCGCTCAACATACTTCGTGCTCTTTCCATTAGCGTCTTGTTTAACCTTTCAGCAACTCCATTCTGTTGTGAAGTGTAAGGCATAGTTTTATGCCTTTTAATCCCATGGTCTTTGCAATACCTTTCAAAATATGTAGAACAAAACTCACGGCCATTATCCATCTTCAAGCATTTGATTTTCCTTCCAGTTTGATTCTCTACCAAGTTTTTAAACACTTTAAACCAACTAAACACTTCTAATTTACTCTTAAGAAAGTACACAAATGTCCTCGAAAAATTATCAATTAAAGAAACATAATATCTAGACTTCGATAACAAAGGAACACTCACTAGACCAAATACATCATAATGAACATAATCTGGTACACCAAAAGATTTATAAGGACTCGAATAAAATGAAACACAATGTTGCTTTCCATAAATACAGTGTTCACAAAATCAAACTCAAGGTTACAATCAACAAGCCCTTCAACAAGATTTTTATTTTTCAAGGTTTTTAAACCTTTCTCACCTATGTGACCGAGTCTATCATACCACATCATGGTCTTTTCCGCTGGGAGTTTCACCTCCAAGGAATTTTCATCCAAAGGAGCATCATTCTCCTTCTCTACACGAGCAACTTTGCTTTACTTTACAGAGACGTTACATTGAACAGGATGTGCATCCATCTTGTACAGAGTGCCTATGCGTACACCCTTAGATAGCACCATTGCGCCTCTAGTCATCTTACAACCTCCACTCGAGAAAGAAACTTGCATGCCAGCATCATTCAACTTACTGACCGAAAGCAGGTTACAAGCCAAACCTGGCATGTGTAGTACACCACCAATCCCTTTGATTCTTTTGTCAGGAAATTGGATTTTGACTCTTCCACAACCAACAATTTCTAGAGTTGAATCACTTGCCAGGTACACCTTTCCACCGTCATACTTTTCATACTTAGTGAACCAATATCTGTGAGATGTCATGTGAAAAGATGCACCTAAGTCAACCATCCAGACATCATCTGATGCCTGAGTCGCCAAGGCTGCAATGAAGGAATTTGCATCATTCTAAGAAGAATCGTTGTCTGAAGAGTTATTCTTCTTCTTCTTTTTCTCCTCCTTACAATCCTTTTGGATATGACTAGATTGCCGACAATTCTAGCATTTCACCTTGGAATTTTTACGAGGAGACTTTGATCTCCCTTCATATTTGGATTTAGACTTCTTGTCTTTCTTCTTGCCTCTCTCCTTTGATCTACCCCAAACACCAAGAGCCTCATTGGCCATCTCAAAATACTTCCTCTGCATTTCTTTTGACAGCATTGAGGCAACCACGTCTTCCATCTTGAAAGTAGTTGTTGTACTTCCAATAGCCATTACCAAATGGTCCCAAGTTTTGGGTAAGGAGCATAGCAGAAGCATACAACAATCCTCCTTCTCTATCTTCACACCCACAGACGCTAACTATGCAACAATCATATTAAATAAATTTAGATGGTCTTCTACATATGCACCTTCTTCCATCTTCAAGGAGTACAACTTCTTCCTCAAGAATAACTTATTTACCAAAGACTTTCCCTGATAAATGTCACCAAGTTTCTTCCATGATGAAGCTACATTCTTCTCCTCATGGATGTTCAGGAGTACAAAATCAACCAGACAAAGTTTTACCAACCCTCTAGCTTTTCTATCTACGAGGTCCCAATCTTCTTGCTTCATGGTTTGTGGCATAGTTCCAGAAACAACAATCCAGAGGTCTCTATCCACCAACAAGTCTTCCATTTTGAGTTTCCACAACTCAAAATTACCACCATTGAATTTTTAAATTTCTACTCTACCTGATGTACTTTCCATCTCAAACAGTAAACTAAGTGATTGGTTATTCCTTTGCAAAGACTCCCACTGAAACAAGATTAGCACAAAAAACCAACCCTACTCACAAGGATAACACAACTAGCGAGGCTATGATACCATTGGTAAGGAAAGCAATAGTGCGGAAAACACTTTCCTAATACAAGATCCTCAGAAGATAAGTGCAAAAACCTCATTTAACAATTTTCATACATTTGAGATGCGCATTCACAGAACAACAGAGACAAAGATAAATCACACACAGAGAGATAACACCACATATATGTGGGAAAACCTTTACGGGAGAAAAACCCACCACACCAAGTAAAGTTGCTTTGTATTACAGTAAAAAAATTACATACAGAGTTATAGACTTCACTTTCAAATGTTAGCTCACAGCAATATTCCCTTGGTCGACCTCCCTCATAGACATACGTTCACTACAACATCCCACTCTCTCTTTACAATGCTTTTCAAGCATACAATAAAAATACTCTCATCACCCAACCAACAACCATTAGGGTTTCATTGAATTTTTGTTTATTCACCAACAAGCTTCCTCCATCTTGGGTTACACACACCACCATGCAACACAGATCAGGCCGCCCAACATTAGATTTCAGTTACATAGAATATTAATACATTCGCACTCTATCAACTACCGAGTCAGATATGTATTTAATGCAAATATATCGCTTACAGAAAATATAGCTTTTAGCCAATGATTGTTGATTTACAACAGCAATGTAAAATCAACAAATGAAATCGTGCCACGCATCGACACATCACTCGTTCATTGCTTTGACTATCGCATCAAACTTTCTGTCATTTTGTGGTCTTTCTACCACACCACTGCTAGCCATCAAGATGACCCCCGAGGTACGGCGGTATTCTGCGCTACCGCAAGACAGGTGGGAAGCTCCCATGGTATGGCGGTACACACCGCACTAGCACAACACATTTGGCGAACTCCTGTAGTATGGTGATATCCACCGCACCACCGCTAGACAACCAACGAACCCTTTAGGTATGGTGGTACCCACGCTACTGCATCTCAACTTGAAGACACCCTCGGTAAGGTGGTACACCGTGCTACTGCACCTTTGCTTGAAGGTTCCCACGGTATGGTGGTAAGAGCATGAACACAAAGGGAAATTTTCCAAGTCTTTAGTAGAGGCTCAAGCCAGCAAGTTGAGGCACATTTTCCAACAAGCTCCCACTTGACGAAGACTTACTGGCTTCCTCCAAACTCGAACTCAAAGAAGATCATAGGCCCCAAGGCCCATCGAACTAGCACACCACCTATACTTGTCTATGCTCACGGGCTTTGTCAACACATCAGCGACATTCTTCAGAGTATCCACCTTCTCCAAATTAACATTTCCATCATCCACCATATCACGTACGAAATGATATTGTACGTCAATGTGCTTTGTCCTAGCATGGACAGTGGGATTTTTTGCCAAATAAATAACACTCTGGCTGTCACAACAAATTGTAATCTGCCCTACAGTAAACCCGATATTTGAACATAAACGCCTAAGCCAAACGACTTCTTTGTAGGCATGTGTTGCTGCCATATACTCTGCTTCAGTAGTAGATAAAGCGTCTACAACATGTCGCTTGCTCATCCAACTCACTGCTCCACCAAATAACATGAAGATGTATCCACTAGTGGATCTTTTGTTGTCAATGTCCCTTGTCCAAACAGAATCCGCATACCCACGAATGCTAAGAGATCTTTGTGATCTCACTGAGTTGTCTTGATAACACAGAGCAAACTCTAAGGTACCTTTTAAATATCTAAAAACCCTATTCACAGCATCCTAATGCGGCCTTCCTAGGTTAGCCATAAACAGACTAAGAACTCCCACTGCTTGGGAAATGTTTGGCCTAGTACAAACCATTGCATACATTAAAATTCCAACAACACTTGCATATGGTACCCTGGTCATTTCCTCCATCTCAACAGAAGACTTCGGAAAATCTTCAATAGATAGCTTCGTTCCTTGCAACATTGGAACAACTAGCCGCTTGCAATCAGTCACTCCAAATCTCTCCAGGATAGTATTGATATACTTATTCTAGCTGAGCCAAAGCTTTCCCTTTCCTCTATCCCTTTTTATTTCCATCCCCAGAATATAGCTTGCTGCACCCAGATCTTTCATTTTGAACTTTGTAGACAATTGAGACTTAAGATCAGAAATCATAGTCTTACTATTTCCTATCAACATATCATCCACATACAAGGCAATAATAAGCATACGATCATTTTTCAGTTTTGTAATACACACAATGATTAGATTTTGATCTCACAAATCCCAATGACATCACAAAGGTGTCAAACTTTTGGTACCACATTCTAGGCGATTGTTTCAAACCATACAGAGATTTCTTTAACTTGAAAACCAGGCTTTCTTTACCTTTTTCAACAAAGTACTTAGGCTGGGACATATAAATTTCTTCTTCTAGTTGTCCATGGAGAAACGTTGTCTTCACATCCATCTTCTTGATCTCTAACTCATACACAGATGCAAGTGACAAAATAAATCCGATAGATGTCAGCTTAGCTATAGGAGAAAAAATTTCTCCATAATCAATTCCCTCCACTTGGGAATACCCTTTCGTGACCAATTGAGCTTTATACTTTTCAACACTGCCATCGAGACCAGTCTTCTTCTTAAATACCCATTTATAGATAATAGGCTTTCACCCTTCAGGCAAAGGTACCAAATCCTAGGTTTCATTCTTCTTTAATGATTCCATTTCTTCATTCAAGGCTTCCAACCAAGAATTTGAATTAGACATATTAATTGCCTCTTTCAGAGTCCTAGGCTCATCAGTGCTAGTAATCAAAGCATAGGCACAGTTTGAATCCAACATAGAAAATTCATACCTATCAGGTTGACACTTTTCACGTGTAGACCTCCTCACAAACTAAGGCTGTGGTTCTTCTTCTTCAAAACTCTCAGAGCTGCTCGAACACTCCTCAATTTTAGGTACACCATGTAGTTCCTGTTTATTTGGAGTTTGAGGAATCTCAACTACATCATTCTTCTTTTCCTTTTTATTTGTCTCTAGCTGCGGATCAACTACTAAAGGCTTCAGCTAACGAAATATTACACTTCTATTGTAAAAAACCTTCTCAGTAACAGGATTCCAAAGCTTGTATCCTTTCACACCAACACCATAGCCAATGAAGATACATTTAACAACCTTGTTCTCAACCTTTTATCTTTTCTCATTCGACACATATGCATATGCCTCACAGCCAAAGACACAAATATGTCTTAGAGAGGGCTTCTTACCAGACCATGCTTCCAAAGGTGTTTTGTCAACAAGAGTTGAACAAGGTGAACGATTTACCAAGTAACATGTTGTAGCCACAACCTCAGCCCAGAACTTCTGCTCTAGACTAGCACTGCTCAACATACTTCTTGCTCTTTCCATTAGCGTCATGTTTAACCTTTCAACATCTCCATTATGTTGTGGAGTGTAAGGCGTAGTTTTATGCCTTTTAATCCCATGGTCTTTGTAGTACCTTTCAAAATCTGTAGAACAAAACTCATCACCATTATCCATCCTCAAGCATTTGATTTTCCTTCCAGTATGATTCTCTACCAAGTTTTTAAACTCTTTAAACTGACTAAACACTTCTGATTTACTCTTAAGAAAGTACACAAATGTCCTCGAAAAATCATCAATAAAAGAAACATAATATCTAGACGTTGATAACGAATGAACACTCATTAGACCAAATACATTAGAATGAACATTATCCAGTACACCAGAATATTTATGAGGACTCAAATAAAATGAAACACGATGTTGCTTTCCATAAATGTGTTGTTCACAAAAATAAAACTCAAGGTTACAATCAAGAAGCCCTTTAACAATATTTTTATTTTTCAAGGTTTTTAAACCTTTCTCACCTATGCGACCGAGTCTATCATGCCACAACATGGTCTTTTCCGCTGGGAGTTTCACCTCCAAGGAATTTCAATCTAGAGGAGCATCATTCTCCTTCTCTACACGAGTAGCTTAGCTTGACATTATAGAGATGTTGTTACATTGAATAGGACATGCATCTAGCTTGTACAGAGTGCCTGTGCGTACACCCTTAGCCAACACCATTGCGCCTCTATTCATCTTACAACCTCCACTCGAGAAAGAAACTTGCACGCTAGCATCATTCAACTTACTGACCGAAAGCAAGTTACAAGCCAAACCTAGCATGTGTAGTACACCACCAATCCCTTTGATTCTTTCGTCAAGGAATTGGATTTTGACTCTTCCACGGCCAACAATTTCTAGAGTTGAATCACTTGCCAGGTACACCTTTCCACCATCATACTTTTTGTACTTAGTGAACTAATCTTTGTGAGATGTCATGTGAAAAGATGCACTTGAGTCAACCAGCCATACATCATCTAATGCCTGAGTCGCCAATGCTGCAATGAAGGTATTTGCATCACTATGAGAAGAATCAATGCTTCAAGATTTATTCTTCTTCTTCTTTTTCTCCTCCTTACAATCCTTTTGGATATGGCTAGACTTCCCACAGTTCCAACATTTCACCTTGGAATTTTTACCAAGAGACTTTGATCTCCCTTCAGATTTGGATTTAGACTTCTTGTCTTTCTTCTTGCCTCTCTCCTTCGATCTACCCCGAACAACAAGAGCCTCATTGGCCATCTCAGAAGACTTCCTCCGTATTTCTTCTAATAGCAACGAGGCAACCAAGTCTTTCATCTTGAAAGTAGTTGTACTTCTAATAGCCATTACCAAATGGTCCCAAGTGTTGGGTAAGGAGCATAACAGAAGCATACAACAATCCTCCTCCTCTATCTTCACACCTACAGATGCTAACTGTGCAATAATCATATTAAATGAATTCAGATGGTCTGCTACAAATGCACCTTCTTCCATCTTCAAGGAGTACAACTTCTTCCTCAGGAATAATTTATTTACCAAATACTTTCCCTAATAAATGTCACCAAGTTTCTTCCATAACGAAGCTACAGTATTCTCCCCATGGATGTTCAGGAGTACAAAATCAGCTAGAAAAAGTCTTATCAACCCTCTAGCTTTTCTATCTGTGATGTCCCAATCTTCTTGCTTCATGGTTTGTGGCATAGTTCCAGACAAAACAATTCAAAGGTCTCTATCCACCAACAAGTCTTCCACTTTGAGTTTCCACAACTCTAAATTACCACCATTGAATTTTTCAATTTATACTCTACCTGATGTACTTTCCATCTCAAACAGTAAACTAAGCGATCAGTTTTTCCTTTGCAAGACTCCCACTGAAACAGGATTAGCACAAAAAACCATCCCTACTCACAAGGATAACACAACTGGCCAGGCTCTGATGCCACTTGTAAGGAAAGCAACAATGTAGAAGATGCTTTCCTAATGCAAGATCCTCAGAAGAGAAGTGAAAAAACCTCATTTAACAATTTTCATACATTTGAGATGTGCATTCATAGAACAACAACAGAGACAAAGATAAATCATACACATAGAGATAACACTAGATATACGTGGGTAAACCCTTACGGGAGAAAAAATCACCACACCAAGTAAAGTCACTTTGTATTACAGTAAAATAATTACATACAAAGTTATAGACTTCACTTTCAGATGTTAGCTCACAACAGTATTCCCTTGGTCGATCTCCCTCACAAACAAACATTCACTACAACATCTCACTCTCTTTATAATGCTTTTCAAGTATACAATAAAAACACTCTCATCACCCAACCAACAACCATTAGGGTTTCATTTAATTTTTGTTTCTTCACCGACAAGCTTCCTCCATCTCGTGTTATGCACACCGCCATGCAGCACAAATCGGGCCACCTAGCATTAGATTTTGATTACAGAGAATATTAATATATTCACACTCTGTCAACCCCCAACTTAGATGTGTATTTAATGCAAATATATAGCTTATAGAAAATATAGCTTTCGGCCAATAATTGTTGATTTACAACTGCAATGGAAAATCAACAAATGAATTTGTGCCACGTGTTGACACATCACTCGTCCATCGCACCAAATTGTTTGTCATTTCTTGTGGTCTTTCTACCATGCCACCGCTAGCCATCAAAATGACCCCCGAGGTATGGTGGTATTCTACGCTACCGCAAGACAGGTGGGAAGCTCCCGCGGTATGGCGATACACACCGCACTACCACAACACATCCAATGAACTCCTGTGGTATGACAGTAACCGTTCCACCGCAGCCCAATGAAAATACACCTGTGATATAGTGGTATCCACTGCACCACTGCTAGACAGCCAACAAACCCTTGAGGTATGGTTTTACCCGTGCGACCGCGTCTCAACTTGAAGACACCCACGGTAAGGTGATACACCATGCTACCATGTCTCAACTTGAGCATAGGAATCCCTTGGGAAACCATATAAGGAGAACTGTGTGTTACTTCGATCTCACTTGGAAGTGGGTACTATTACCATATTTTTACTCATAGGCTCAATTAGGTGGAGTGTATTGATTTTAAACTGAGGAAATGAGGTACATTTTACTAACTTTCCTTAATTACATTCAAATGTATAAATGAAACAATCTAGAAAATATTACAATTATAGATTAATGCATTCATACACATGCATGTAACAGAAGAAAGATTTTGATCTTTCAGAACAAAGTAGTCTTTATTGAATGTATAAGTGTACATTGTCTCATACAAGCCATGAGACTAACCTTTTCTTATTCAATACATATTATGAAAAAATTTATAGATGAATAAGAAAAGAAAAACAATGAATGTGCATAGAAGGAAAGTAACCAACCATTGCCTATGAATGACTGGTTTTGACGTGTCTTTCCATCTTACTGCTATCCCGAGCTTCATCTACCTCTTCTAGCTCCTTTCCGCTCCTAGTCCTGCATATGACAGTAACAATGGTGTTAGAGAATGCTCTAAGTAATGATTGATTAAAAACATTGTATACACATTCACCCTATCCATGTAAAAACCAATCATAATGTGTATTAAAAAAGCTACATGTACATTTTAGGTGTCCTAGAAACCTTTGGAGTCATCAAACACACCTAAAATATACAAATTTTTTTTCTAACTTGTTTGCTTCATGTGCAACTACAGGTGTAATCATATCTTTATTTTATTCAAGTTACAACATGAGTGGGAATAAATGTGGCTCCTACATGGGTTGAGCCCAACTCATAGCAATGATTGCATTATCTTAATCTATGCACAGTCTTTTATGTATATTCTAAGTGCATATGGATTTACATTGCAAAACAGTTGATATCAATCATGATTACTTCATAATCATAATGTAGAAGAGTATACAATGTTAAGAATCTTTAACAACAACAGTTTTTAAGAGTACAACCACAAGTTTATTGAAGCAAAAAAGAATGCATTTAATGTGAACAGGCATACTTTTTCCAAAGTTCACATACTTCAGGATTTTCTATGTGTAGAGAGGGCAAGGTGTGTAACTTGAAACAATGAATATTTAGAACATAAAAGAGTACAGTGAGCAGCATATTTCAAAGACAATCCTTTCTAGTGAAACATAGTTGCAATATCAAGCATATATAATGGCACAACATACCTCAAGAGAGTAAATATTGTAGATAGGGCAGTCCTAAGCGAAGAACTCATAGGACATGTTCATTCAAAATGATCTATGTTTACTCTGTTAGGAGTTCACATTGATTTCCAACAAGCAAACCAAGGTTTAAAGATGTTACAAAACTGAGTACTTTCCTTAGGGAAGTTGTTTTCATCATTCTATAATGGATCAATGGTGAAAGCATGCTATGGTAATAAAGGAAAAAAGGGACAAATCTGTAAAGACCTTATGATAAGCATGAACAGGGCATGTGAGCTATTACAGAATGCCTAAAGAGATGACACAAATAAAAGACAATGATCTTGAATATTCATCTCATAAAGATTCTAAAGTAACAACATGTAGAAATATTATGCATAGTGATAACAATTCATAACAATAGTTATCTGAAATGCAAGGAATATTCCTATAGAATAGACTGAGGAAATCACCCAACATCTAGAAAGAAAATCTTCCTAAAGTTGCTATAGTCATTGAATAACAGTTTTATGTTTGAGAGGGTCTTCATAGGAGGCAGTCAAGTCTTCAAGGTATGAATCTAATGTTGGTGCCAAATGAGAAAGTCACATCCGAGGTGGTGACAGTCTTCTAATGATGTCAAAAGACAAAGTGCATAAGGATTTTAAAGGATAGTGTTTTGATTATAGGGTTGAATGTTCTTGTGTAAATCTCAGTTTGAGATAGCAGAGTTCAAGGGAAATGACAAAGCAGTGAAATTGAATGAATGTCTAAAGGGTACTGAGACAAAGACATGCCCCTAGCATCATTATAATAGAGATTCATTATTCTATTTGGGGAAACTATTCACTGCATATGGGAAACTAATGCATGGTTGGGTAATGATGCAAATAGTAAATGTGATGGAGTAAGATCATTAATTGGCACGACATATGAAGGTAACAGTCAGATCAACATGAGTGTCAGTCATAGATGTATGGATAGTAATCATGTTATAAAGAGTAAGCATCATTTAAGCGCTAGGGGAGTAAAGCATGATAATAACTGTGAATAGACAGATATGTGCATGAAAAGCCCCATTTTCTCAACAAAACCCTCAAATGCTTGCTATGTAAAGCCCAAGTTCGAGTTTTTCCTCTAAAAAATGAATAAAACCCTCTTTTCTACAGAAATGCAGGCCAAACATGTGGAGAACAAATAAAGATGTGTACACAAAGCAAATAGAAGCAAATACAAATTAGCATGGAAGAATGAAATGCCCATGCTATGCAATAGCAATGAATCATTTTGCAAACCAACAATAAAGAACACATGTATGGAGATATTTCATGAAAAAATCGAGGGCACAAAATGGAAAAAACCCAGAGCTGCCATGACAGAATTAAGGGTCGAATTAAAAAATGCAAATACAGAACAAATGCATGGCCATAGTTAAATGCCTTTCTTTTGAGAAAAAGAAATACATGAGAGTTTCAACCACATTAAAAGAAGTTACAGGAGAGTCAAATCTGATAAAGATTTCTTTCTTCATTAAAACCCTATAGCCATGACCATAAAGACAACATGAAAGCTACAAGGTGAATATAGCATAGGTTACTTTCTATAAATAAACTCAAAAACTCGCGTATACACTTGTGGTGGAAATTTTAAAAGCTGGAATGAAAGATGATGAATATATAAAGATACAAAATGGTTATTTTATCTTTCAAAAAAGAGGTAAAATGATAAAATACTTCCAACATGCTTACCCAACAATTTGAGTTTTTTTTGTAGAGATCTTCCTCTATAATCTTCAAAATTCACCATGGTTGAGCTCCAGGAAATGCTCCAGAAACCCTGATGGTGGCGATTTCAACTTCTTCAAGAAGTTTCTAGTGAAATGAAATATTTTCATTTCTTTTTGCTTTACTTTTAGGGTTGAAACCCTAACCCTTTTGATATCGATAGGACTTGCTTTTTCTTTTTTGCCTTGTCTTTAAAAGTAATGTCAAAATATGTAACCCCATGGCTTATCAAATATGACTTAGGCATGTCTGAGTCATTTTTGACTGATAGTATATCCTTTTTCTTGGGTCTATGTCGAATATATGGAGATTAAACTTTTATTTTTGCATTGCTTCACATTGTAAATGTTTGAATTTAAATGATGGATTATAAATCATTTAATTTAAACATTATCTTTAAATGCAAGAATAGAAGCACATGTTTATATGACCAATTCATAAAGGGAGATAAGGATATGTTTTTGAGTTATAATCATGGAGGGTATATAGGAAGGTTGAATTAGTTTGCTAACACATGGAAAAAAATAGGAGTTGTTTTGGGCTTTTATGAGTTTTGAAGGGAATCTTGGAGTCATTTTGAGTTGTCATCATGTTTTACATAGTCAAACTTGACCATTTCAATGTATTAGAGCTTTTGTGGATGAAATCTAGAAGCTAGATTTGTGGGATTTTTGTTGCATCCGAGTTCATGAAGCTTCTAGAGCCCCTTTTAGTGGAGCTACTTGGAGATGTTGATATATCCTCATTTCTAACTCATTAAGAGTTAGTTCTTGATTATGCAACTCTTGGACATTGTGACTTTTACAGTCTTTTGTGACAATTTTGGCATACTTTTGCAACTCTTGAGATATGGAATAAAGTGGATACCTTAGCCATTTCTGGTAATCAACTCTTGCCTTTTTGTTCTCATAGCTTAGTATATGTTTATGATTGATCAAATTGTATGTGAAGATTACCTAATTTCCTTACCATTTTGTCTCATGTGTTATACCTTCTCTGTGATTAGTGTGTTTATTCAGGTTATTGATTGTGTTTATAAAATACAAGCTTCTTTATAAATGTGAAGTCCTTTTTCCTTTTATAAGTTGTGGTATTAAACCTCTCAATAAAGTATTTATGCATGAACACATTGTAACAAATTGAGAAAACTTATTTTTAACCAGTTTTCAAATGAGTGTAAAGTTCTAAATTCCATTGTCTCTCATTAGTTTGGTGTATCACCCAGTATTTCCATTTTCAGCAATTTTCTTTCAGCAATCTTTCTCCCTTTTCCCCTCAAGAATCAGTAGTTAGGCAATAGGAAGTCAGCCTTCTCCGAAGGTTTGGTCTCATTCAAAGTGGGATCATTCCCATGTTTCACTAGATTGTTGAATTCCAAATTTTGCAGGGTGCAAATTTAAGTGATAACAGGGACAAAGTTAGTCCTTGGAAGAAGGATGTCATTGTAACCTCAAGTCTGTAGGGGGAGGGTTTATGGTGGAATAACTCTAAGGTTTGGGGTTTTTTTCTAATTCATTTGACCTTCTCTCTTAGTAGGCTTCAATTTGAGGTTGAAATGGGTATTAGATGGTTTTGTTTGAGTTATGAAAACCTAATAACTTGTATTTAATACATAATATACTTCTATATAGTAAGCACAATGAAGAAAGAGATTGTTTACTTTCTAGAAAATATTTTATTATATGTACATGTTGGGTAAAGTCCATCTTGTGTTGGTTCTATGTAAATATTATGTGTTTGTGAAATCTAACTCTGTATCTAGAGGTCTCTATGTATAGGCCCCATGGTTTTATTGATTGTGATATATTTATCTAGCTCACTTGATCATTATTACAAATCATGTTATGTATGACCCACCCAAGTGTGAACTTATAAGGTTTTTGAGTAGTGACAAGCAATCATTGGACCGTGCTAATAACTAATGTCTACCTACTACTTTTATGGATTAACTAACATTCACTTGGTTTACACATGAATACTTGTGATGTGTGTATGAGCCAATCATGGTTGTACTAGTGTGATGTACATATGATCTAATCACCATTGTACATATGATGTGTGTATGAGCTAGTCATTTTTATACTGTGATGTGCATATGAGCTAGTCACCTGGTGTATATGTGATGTATGCTAGATATAGTCACTGTGTGTATGTGATCTTTGGAATTATGGTATGATATAACCCCTATGTATTTTTGTATGTTTATCCATTAAGGATTAGTAATTTTTGGTATGAAATCAACACTTGATGGAAATATTATTATCATTATGTTATAATTTACTAAGATCATACCTTATGCTTAATGCATAGTCATGGTTTAGAGGTGAGATTAGATATCTCATACAAGAGGAGAGAATGAACTTTCTTTAATATTGTTGGGCGAACTATGAAGCCTCTAATTTACCACAAGGGAATGTGTAGGTAGAGTCATCATGAACCTTGAGGTTTAGGCCTAGGTCTAGGGATTCCCATAATTATAGGATCTTAGCACTTTTGAGTATAAGCATATAATTGGTGATGTTTATTTTCCATCACCATGGCGAATGAAGAACTTTTAAAATCAACACTTCCATTATAGATCATAGATGCTTGGTTGATTAAGTTGTTAGTTTATGTGAAATGAAAAAATATTGTAGTGGTCAGGGAGCAAAAATTACAATCGTATTACAAAAATTATGTTCCTAATACTGTAAACTTACAAATTTGTGTCCCCCTCACTTTTGGCATTAAGTTTTTTCTTTTGGTACTAAATTTTTCCATTATTAAATATTTATCCCAATATTTCATACAACATAGAATGTTTCCCAAAGAATGTCTAACCCATATGATACATGCATCCCTAGATTCCTTACATGCACCACAAACCAATATTAATTTTATATTGCAAACATTATGCAAGGATTAAAATAAACATTTTCTAGCAAAATTAACTTGCAAATAATATAAGGACAAAAAGTTGAAATTTGTTTTCAAATTAATTGATTCTATTATTCATTCCCGCTGCTATAATGAAAGAGAAATCTTTATATCTAAAAACTAGAAAAGAAAAAAAAAACCAAAAATTACCATTTTTGGCAATTTTTGACATTTCTATTTTGTCGGTTTTGGTAATTCGCATACATATCCCTTTGAGCTTAGATTTTTCCTTACAAATTTATAACACTAAGGTAAGACAAATTGTCAACTTAAAATTCAAATTGGAAACATGAGTTCCAAGTTACTAAAGACATCTTTTTAAAAGAATGAAAAAAATAATAAAAGTTAATTTTGAGGGCCTAGATGAAAGATTTTGGCCTCGAAAACGTGTGAAAATCAGACCTAGAAACACATTACTAGATTTTTAGGGATTACACACATCCTGTTGTGCCTTATGTACTTGCACTATGTTATAAAGTACCATGGATTGGTTGTGAGTGCCTTTTTTTAGCCATCACACATTTGTCAAGTGAGTGTCCCTTCTTTGGCAACATCGAATCCTAGTGATTCATGCCTCATGCATGTGTGCCTTGGTTTGCACACCCTTCTTTTCCAAGTACTCTCTTCAGTTGTATGTTCAGATGTTATTTTTTCTCCTACATGCACTTCTTGGTTTCACATAGTTTCAGTGTACCTGCCTTGGCTCTCCCTTTCTATATTATGGGGGGGGGGGTTCTATTATTGGTGCTAATGATTCCTTGGTTTTGTTTTTTGAGTGATCTATGTATCTAGTTCTTGTTCTCATGTACTAGGTAGATGCAACATACATTAGTGGCTGGTTACCCATGTATTTCAATGAGATGAAGCATTTACCATATGGACATTATTTGATTCCTGTTTTTGGAGGCAACCTTCCATTTTCACTTGACCAATGTTCTTTAGACTATTGGTACTTGTGTCATTTATATCTTTGAGTTTCAAATGTTTTTCCTCTATTTACCATCTGATTCAAGTAGTGTTGTTGTGGTAACTCATGCAGATTATTATCTTCTTGATCCTGATCATCATTTGTTTTTAGAGGAGGTTATTTATTTCAGCACTATATCAATCATCTTTCGACTATTATCTACAACTTCTTCATGCTCCTCTTTTTTGGGACATTGTTTTGAAGGAATTTTCAATCCTTCATTCACCTTTTTCTCTTTTGGAGAGGAGTTTTTCCCATGTGCTTTTCTCCTTTTCTCCAGTTGTGAGAGATTAGATTGTTTGTACATGGGTACCTTATTAGGCCTTGTTTTTCGAGACCCATCATGCATTCTCTTTGTTAGAGTTTTTTAGCTACTCCCTAAATTCATTGTATGGGGGTGTTAGAGTAATCATGCATTAACTAATATTTAATTAATATTTAATTTATTATTAGTCTAATTAATTTCATGCACTTAAGTTAAACTTAGGAGTGTTTTATTTAGTAAACTAAGTACTTTTTTATGTTAACTGAAGTGAGCTATTATTAGATCATTCTATCTCATCATATGTGATGTTGACACTTGTCATGATCTATTCCCTTTATCATTTAGGGTTGCTCCTATATAGTTGTGTAGGGGGGAATCGATAAGTGTGAGGAAAGCAAACATGAATGAATGAAACTAATCTAATTCAAAATGAAAGATTTAGATTCATACCCATTACTCACAAAATGAAACTATGAAGAAATGAAAACAAACAATATAATCAAAGAAGAGTACATAAATTGAATTCATAAAACATGGCATTACCATCCTATGTCGAAGTGTATTCTCAATGATGTTGGATTTTCGTTGTATCAATGTGAAGCCTCCATTGATGTGTTGCAAAAGCTTCAAATGTGTGTGTGTGTTGACCAAAGATGTGTGTCAAAGTTCTTCAAGAAATCGATTGTAATTTCAGCATTACTTTGTTGTGCAAAAGACATCAATTCTTCGATCATTTTTGAGGATGAAGAGGATTGTTATATACTTTTTGTGTTTTGAAATGAACGATCGAGATCGCATAGTAGAATATCCCGATCAACAATTCAAAACCGTTGAGAGGAATTAGATGGGAAGAATCAGTGGATTTTGATTACGTAGTCAGTGTGATTGATGAAATCAATTTGAGTGTTTAGTGGAATTGAAGAAATAGATTGCGTAATCTCTGGAATTGAGGAAATCAAGTTGAGCCTGCAATGGTATTGAAGAATAGATGAATCAATGAATCAATCAGGAAATAGATAAATCACTCAGCCAATCAGAGTGAGCAATCAGTGACCGTAATTTGCTCAATCCTAAAAGTGGGTGAGGGTAATTAATTAATTGAATTAATTAATTAAGCCTTTTTTGAGTTGAATGTGCAAGTCATGTTTGACTTTTACAAACAAAGTTGTATTTGTTTTGTTGACCTTTTTGGATGGCGTTTTGAATAATTAATTTAATTATTCAAGTTTAGGGGAAAGTGATTTAATTAAACTATAAAGTGATAATAATTTAATTGATTTAGGGGAATAGGGTAAATTAGCAACATAATTAAATAATTAATTTTATTTAATTAATCAAGAGCAATAAAGCTAGATTAGGACTTTATTAAATAAATGAAATTTATTTAATTAGTCAAAAATGGTGAAAAAGTGAATTAATTAATAATGTAATATTATTCAATTAATAGAGGAAAATAGGGTTTTTGATGTAATTGATGTTAAATGTAGTGATATTAGGTGATAATGATGTTGATGATGAGAAAATGTCATTTAGGATGTGTGATAAGTGTTAGGTCATTTTTACATGTCTACAATAGTACTCAACCCTCATTGTATTATCATATCCTTTGATAATTTAGATTTTTTGTATGTATTTTCTTATTTAGGAATAGAAAATATTTGTTTTGTAGATCTCTTACATGGATGGTGTCTTTGTTCATTATTTTATCCTACGCCTTGTGTTTATTCACAATTCTAACAAGGCGTACTTTCACAAGGAGGTCAAAAATAAAACAAATTTATTTATTTAATCCTTTCAACAAGGCATTTACATGAAAGAGTTCGGCCATAATTTTCATTAATTTTAATCCTTATTTAATTTATTTTAAGTCACTTTCAAGGGTCATGTTCCTTCCTCACAGGGGTGCTAACCAGGTAGTGATTAGCCATGAAAAAGCAATACGTTCTTATTCCTTATACATCAAATCTTTACCTTTGACATCAATGACAATAATTTTTCAACAATCTCCCCCTTTGTCATTGATGGCAACCCAACTATGAATATAGTTCTTCTTTTCTACATTGCTCCCCTTGGTTGTACTACTCCCCCTTTCTCAGACTCCTTATTCTAACTCTCCCCCTTTGACATCAATGGCAAAGGGATGTAACATACATTTATCCTTCATGATGTGATTCTTTTTTTTGTGATTCTCTCTCTTTCTCGAGCTTCCCCTTGCTCTAGTTCCCTACCTTTGTCTCTTTGTCACTCGGGTGATATGATTCCTCTATAGTTGTCCAAATAAATAATTTGGATGATATTCTCAAGTTTAACACATCAAGAACTTGTTTATCTATCCATTATTCACTATGCATCTTACAAAGTGGAAAATTCCTTCTATTCTTCACAAAGAATCCCCCCTGTATGTAATACTCCTTATTAATGGAATCATTCTTCTTTTCTGTTACTCTCTCTTTTTGAAACTTTCAGTGGTAAGGAATCTCCATCTATCTCTAATTTTTCCTTATTTTTCTTCCACAGAGTTGTAGCTTTCAAATTTTCTATAATTCTCCCCCTTTTATTAATGACAAAGGGATATTCATTATACTTCCATCCATATCTTCTATGGCATCATTACATCAATAGGAACTCAAACATAAGTATAACCATCCAACTTACCATTATCCATTTTTTGGTTTTGCCAACACAGTTTTTAGCAAAATTATCATACTCTTGCACATTGAAACATTATCATGTTATAACCTTCCTCTTCAATATTCTAAGAAAATTGCTTTAGGCTGCTATCTCTGATTTGAAGACTATCACTATTCTTAATGTGTCATAATTCTTATGCCTTTGATGACTATACTATCACTATTCCCACTGTACCTTGTCTTTTGAAATGCTCCCATGTATCATTTGTCAACCGTCCTGTCATAAATGTTTTGAACTATACTTTGCTATCTAATGTTTATGTCTTTAACCTACATCATCCCAAGAACATAACTCAATAATATTGTTGTATGCATAGCCATTTTTTAGTCTCTCTTTCTTTTCTCCAATCATATCTTCTCTTTTTCTACTAATTATTCCCCTTTAATCAATGACAATAGAATGCTCATATGGAATATGCCTTAGTTGATCTATCTTAAATTGTATTCTCCATGGAGCTAAAATATAATGTATTGGTTAGCTCCCCTTGAACTCGTACTCTTCCTTAAGGACTTAGTGATACTTCTTGTTGCATGAAGCACAAGCATAATTTATTCTTTCCTCTCATTATCTTGCTCTTGTTTCCTTCTCCATACTTTTGTATTTTCTTCCTTTTGATTATGCATGGCTTCTATTTTCTTGTTTTGATCACGGAGTTTAAAACCACTTCTACAAAAGCATCCCATATTCCCATAATTGTTCCACTTGTATCACACAACATTGTAATGCACCAAATGACCAAAGGAATTATAGTTTCTTCCTGAAGAATCATAAGCACATCTATTCTTGTTCCAACCATCATTTCTTGCTCGTGTTCTACAATATCTTTCCTTATGACCAAGGTTGTTGCATTTATAACATATGATATTTTAGTTCTTATTTTACAACCCATAATAAATTGTATTCTTGGTCCAACCAAGCTTTCTTGCATGTGTCCAACAATTTATTTCTTTGATACCAAATTTATTTCATGAATATCAATAACCATAAAAGGAATGTAGAGACTTGTTCATTTGTACATGCCTTGGAGGAAATGATCTTGTGAATTTCTCCTTTTTATCTCTATGAGGAATATTAGTTTTTTTTGAGACATTGTTTTCCTTCCTCTTGTTGTTCTCATTATTGATGGAACACTTGAGAACATCTATGTATCCTTTTGGTTTTTCCTCATTTCCTTTCTTTGGTGGTTCATTTCAAAAATTGATCTTCCTTTGCTCCATGACCAAGACTTGTCTTCATACATGATGAACTTTTCCCATTTATAATATTATCCAAGGTCTTATTACTTTTCTCATTCTTGAGGCTTCTTTCTAGCTTGGTAGTTGTTATCTCTAATTCTTTTCTCAACGAACCAATTTTTGACTCATTATGATTTTAGTTTTTCCTTTCTTCAAACCTAACCCCACTCTTGTCACATGTAGGCTTTTGGGAATTTATGATTTTATCCAGAAATTTTGAACATCTCATATTCTTCAATTCTCGATTTATTTGTGCCACAGTCTTTTCCAATTCCTTCCTTAGTGAAACAATCTTGGATTCCAACTTTTCACAACTTTTCCCTTTCCTTTAACTTGTTTTTCATTCCTTCCTCAATCCTTTTTTCCTCTTCACACTCAACTTTCAGATCTAGGATTATTTTCTTGGCTTCTTCCTCATTCCTTTTTTTTTCTTCATATTGTACTTTTATGTCCATGATTGTCTTCTCGATATCTTCAAGAGCTTGCGATATCTTTTCTTTGGATTCACTTCTTGAATTTTTTATTTTAGACATGCAGTTCTTCATTCAAGTGAGTGAATCTCATCATACGCAAGATAAATTTCTTCCTCAAGATCCACTTCTTCATCAACCTCATTCTTCTTATCTCCCACATCCCTTTTATCCTCTATCACCATGATTAGTATCTCATCTTGATCACCCTAAAATTCATCATTGCTTTCTTTCGATTTGTCATCATATTCATTGGAGTAAAGGTTGGACTCTTTTTCCTCTGAAAGTTATTGTTTCTCTCAAATTGGCTTTGATTATAGCTCTTCCTTGGTTTTTGATATCCTCTTCCTTTGTTCATATTGTATTTTTTTCATTGTCGATGTTCTCCATCTTCCCCTATGGACACTTAGAAGCAAAATGTCCTAGTTTACCATAATTAAAACATACAATAAAATACTTACATGGATACTTACCTGTGCCCTTATTTAGCCTCCTTATGAAGTGAGATTCTTCTTCATATCTTGCCAAATTCATCATTGGGTTCATGTACCTTTTCCTTTCCTCTTTGAGCTACCTTGAAGGCTACCTCTCTCCTCAATAGTTTATCTTCAATCCTCATTTTGTAGGCAGTTAGGGTGCCTTGCAAATCATCCTTGGTCAATTTATCCAATTCTCTCATTTCTTCAATTGTAAATATTTTAGAATCAAACCTCATAGGTAGAGATCGCAATATCTTTTGTAAAATAGTTGCCTCATCGATCTTCTCACCAAGTCCCACCATGCCGTTAACAATTTCATTGACTTAAAGAAAATATTCAGCTATGTTCTCTTCTTCTTTCATTCTAAGGCTTTCAAATATTTCCTTGTGAGTTTGAAGCTTAGCCTTTTTCATATTTTTAATCCCATTCATAAATTCTATTTAGCTTACCCCATATTTCCTTTGCAATTTTGTAATGCATCACCTTTATGAATTCAGATTCTCCCAATCCACATAATATGGCATTCATAGTGTTTGAATTTTTTTCACTTTCTTTTTTAGCATCTTTGTCTATAAGACGTTTCGTATGTATAGTATATCCATCTTCCACAGATTGTAAGATGTCATATCCTAAAGCACTAATATATGTCTTCATTTTAAGCTCCAAAAGGAATAACTAGTTCCATCAAACAATGGTGCCTTGTTTGATGAGAATCCATAAATTTCTTGTTTGGTCATTAGTGCTCTCCTCAAATCTACCTTCTAGTTGTTAGGCTAACTTCAAATGAACCCATTCCGATGACAATTGATGAGCACACAGTTATACCAAGAGGGAGGGGGTGAATCAGTATAATATAAACTTTTACTTTTCCAAATTCAATAAATCACAACAACCACACATATGCAAGATATAGCAATTGAGAACACACGATTTATGTGGAAACCCTTTCAGGAAAAACCATGGAAAAATATTGATTACATATTATAGATTAATCTTCTTCTTCTTCTTGTAGGCTCCAACCTACTAGATACTCCAATCTCCACTTGACAGAAATATAGGCTCCAACCTATTAGAGGCTTCAACCCCCATACAAACTAAGCTCCAACCTATCACGAGGCTTCAACCTTTATTTGATAGGCTCCAACCTATTGAAGGATCCAACACCCACACAAATTGAGCTTCAACCTCTATTTGATGGGCTTCAACCTATTAATCCTTTAATGGTTGATATAGTTTCCTTCTCCACATGGTCTTCCTCTCATAAAACTATTTACACCTTTCAAAAATTTGATCACACACTTCCTTCCCTTCAAATCTAATCACACACTTCCTTCCCTTACAAATTTGTTCACACACTTCCTTCCCTTCAAATCTGATCACACACTTCAAATGATCCTTTCTTCACAAATCTGATTACACCCTTTACACAATGCTTTTTTCATAAATCTAATCTATCTTATGCACCAATTCCTTTCACAAATCTGATTTACAACCATGCACAATCCTCCTTCAACATATGATCAAAAATATGGCTATGTATTTATTTAAATTTTCTGCTCTCTAATGATGTATCATTTGTTCTTCTTTTACCATATCAACAACCCTTTCATTTATTTAATATAAGTTTGATTTGCACTTCATTTTTCTACCTTTTCTCTTTTCAATCTTCTCTTCACATTAGATATATTTTCTTTATTTATTGATTTTAATGACTACTCAAAATCGTATGATTTTTCATTTTCAAGTCTTGTCTTCTTGTGATATCTTCAATATGTGATGACCATTTAGATATTCTTCATAAGATTAGCATATACTTCTCCTTTCAATTATGTATTTATTCTTTATCAAATCTACATATAACCTTCATCAAATCTACAAATCTCCTTTATCCAAACTGCCTATATCCCTTAGCAAATCTGCATATATTCTTTATCAAATTTGTATATCTTCTTTATCAAACCTGCATATCTTCTTTATCCAAACTTCCTATATATTTAAATCTGCATATATCTTACTATTGTTATACTCTTCCTCAATTTTGTTCATAGATTTTCTCATAAAGTCTTCATAGATCTTTTCACCAAGAGAGGTGTTGCTTCATAAGTCTGTAATATTCTTCTTTTTTAGTTTTTCTCTACTGTAATAAATCAAAATGATATCTTTTTTTTTGCTACTCTTCTAACACTCATCTCATCCTCCTTTAATACCATCAAATATTATTTTTCACAAGGAGGTCAGCCATACAAATAAAATAAATTTATTTATTTAATCCTTTCAACAAGGCACTTACATGAAAGAGGTGGGCCATAATTTTCATTAATTAATTCATTCCCAAATGTGGCGCTAAGGCAATGTAGCTCAACCTGCATTTTAATTTTTATTTAATTTATTTTAAGTCACTTCCAAGGGTGATGTTCCTTTCTCAAAGGGGTGTTATGCCAGTTAGTGATTAGCCATGACAAAGCACCTACAAAAATTACAAGGCACAAGGGAAAGGAATGCATTTCTCTCTACATTTTTCCCCCATGTTGGTGTGCATGTGGGTTACATGAATCATGCATGCTAAAGTAATGAAGTGTCCAATGAATAAAATAACTAAGGTCAAAACTATGTAGTAGGATGTTGTCTCATGTTTTCCTTATGCTTTTGGTAGAGATGCATTTTTAAACTTGGACACATAGATCATTAATAGTACCTACAAATATTGTATCAATAACATTAAAAAATAACCATCCATATTTGTATTTCACCAAAGCATGAAATCAATCAAGCACAATGACGAAAAACATATTGAGTCTAAGATAAGTCTATGTCAAAGATGGAAACATGGGGATGTCACTAAGTTGGACCCATGAAATCATATGAAAAGATGAGAAAAAGAAAGGTGCCAAATGTGGTTTTCAAGGAGTTGGAATCAATATATCCCTAGAATATATAAACATAAGCCAAACAATATGAATATGATGCATGCATGGGATTTCCAAGTAGTTAGAACATGTGTGATCCCCTCAACTATGACATTCTTATTGATATTGGCTTGCTTCAAACCATTATCATCTAAGTGGTCGCCTAACCCACACCATTGGTTGAGCAATCTCTTATAATATTTCCCCATTGATTGCACATTTGACACTATATAATTAGTCAACCTTGGCCATAATATTCTATTCATCTTCTAACCCCACCCGCATTCTAGCATCTATTGTTTGTTTTGTTTCAATATTCACTAGGTGATGCACTTGTTGATGTATTAGGAGGTGCATCTTTATTCTTCTGTTCCTTTCCTAGGGTGGTGTTTATTTGGCATTGATGACTCAATTTAAGCAAAGAGTACTTGGGCACTCTTATTTTTCAGATTGTAGGGGTAACGCCTAATTGTTCAATGACTTGTGACTCGGCATATTTCTCAAAGCATCCTTTTGCAACAATCAACTTTGGTATGACCTATTTTGTAATAGGTACACCAAATTTCCTTACCTTCTTATTTTGTGTCCTTTTGCTCTTGCATCATTATCAACATGTCTTCTGAAGATCCTATTTTGATTCATTATCACTTGAATTAGAATCATCTTCACTTATCCTTGAACTAGAGGTTTCTTATTTTTTCTATATCCATGGCCTGATTGCATGCATCCACTTACAATGAGAGGTGTTATTTTCTTCTTCTTTCTTAGTGAGTGCATCAACTATTCAATAAACTATCAATTCTTTATCCCATCCACTGATTCCTTCTCCAATCTACTTAGTAATTCTTTGAGCTTCTTATTAAAGGCTCATACATTTTCATGCTTACTATGTCAAGTAAATTATAAATTTCAGCAATAATCTCATAATCATCCCTCAATAGTTTGAAATCTTGTTTAATGCCTTATTTAGTCTCTACCATAGTTATTTTTTGATATCAAGAATATCCATATGCTAATCTATTGCCACTCCTTGCAAGGTGGTTGTGAAACATCTCAACCAATATTTTTGGTCTATTTGCTCATTTGTGGTCCATATGGTAATACATGTTTTGTAGTGCTTTACAAGGTATTTGGATCTATCTTCGTTGAATGTTGGCAATTTCTACCTCTTGACATTTTAACTTGCTAGAGGGGTCACCATCGCTTGATGTGATTGTAGTGTCCAAAACTTTCTCATTGGGAAGTTTTGGTTAGGATGTTCCTCTACTCCTTGGACACTTTCAAACATGTCCAAACCCTGGACCTTTCCAAAGACCTTGATGATCTGAGTACCACATTCAAGCTCTCTATCTTCTTGCTCCAAGGGTTTGTCTCTGTGTATTGGGCTTAGTTTCCTCTTAGAGGATAAATTATTTGATGCCTCAAATATTTTTCTCATATGCTTTCACTCCTTGTTTTCCAAGAAGAAATCCTTGGACTTTGTTTCAACACAAAAATATACTTCCTCCAAAGGAAGGGAATTTGAAGATTTCATTGTCTTCCTCTAACAAAAGTTGGTCTGCAAGATCAACACACGCTTCTTCAAGAAGGGGGATTGCTTGTTTTGGATACTCTCCCATCTTTGTTCTCAATCATGGCTCTATCTCACTGTCTTCAACTCCAACATCTATTTCTGCTTCAATTTTGACTTCCGCTTTGATTACGATGATGCAATCGTATAGATGGATTTTCTTCAAATAGCCTTGTTCTTCGCTCTCTTTGTTCTCAAAGATCATCTAATATATTGGTCAATTCCCCAGCCTTGTTGTAGTCTATTCTTACCATTGTTCAGGTTTAGGGGCATTAATGTTGTTAGTCTCCAAAATAATTGTCGTAGCCCATAGGTATTGATTAACACTAGTTCTATGTGAATCTAACCCAACTTTGTCTATGCAACAACACCAATGTTCACTTTATTATTATCAAATAAGACTAATAATTGTAGAAATGAACATAAAACACAATGTGGACTAGATTGAATAACAATCAAATCTTTATTCATATGGAGTTCTTTACATATAAGTAAACCAGGGATGATAGCCAGGGACCATGTTCCCTAAGTATGAGAATTTAATTTAAAGGGGTGCCAACGGATGTCCCAAGCCGCTAGGAACAACTACAACTAATCATAGTAACTAATCGAGGCCGACAAGTAATTACAAAATAGTTAGCCACTAACAAAACATTATAATTGCATTTATTTTAATTACAGCTTACCAATATTATTCCCAATTTAATTATTATCTCGCCAGATCTTGGTTGGGTTCACCACCAAAGCTAGCTAGTTTGGAGGAGCCCATTCTTTTCCTTTTAAGAAGTCTTTTGCTTTGGTCTATGGTTTTTTCCTTTTTGGACTATTCACTAGTTCAAGTGACATTGTTGCTTGTTTTGACAAGTTTAGAATCACCTTCCACTTCTGATATAAAAATCCAGTTTATATTGATATCAAAAAATACCTTTTCCTCCACAACCTTAGGACCTTCTGAAATTCCTTTCATTTTTATTGGTTGTTTACCAGTTCTTAGGGTTTATTCTCATTTCCTTGATAATCAAAATTGTTGTCCAGAAATAAATACTTACAAGTTTTCTTTTGCTGTCATGTCCAGTTCACCAATGTAAACATGCATTGATTCTGAAATTTTCTTTAAAAATTTGATGGAAAGCATGTTAAAAGATATAAGTTTATAACATTGAAATAATATAATAAGAAGCAAGAATATGCAAAAATCTGTTATAGATCAGTGATGTTTACATACCAAGAACGTCTACATAAATATGAGTGTAATTTGATCATCAAGGGTCACAATTTTAAAGATACCTTTCAGTTATCAAAATGAATGATGTAGAGAGACCCTCACTCTCTCTCAACACTCTTCACCATTCAATGACTTGCAAGTTTGTTTCTAGGAAACATCCATTAACACCAAAAGAAGATGCAACAGTAACTCATAATCAAAAACCAAAAAGACTCAAACCCAAAACACAGATCCATTTACACAGTGACATGCACAATAACATGGATAGTAAACAACCACTTTCCCTATTCCTATTCTCATTCCTTTCTTCCTTTTTTTGCAAATGAATTGTATCCTTCTTTATTTATTTTCCCCCAACCCAAAAACTTTCCCTTCCTGCAAGAAGGCAGAACAAACCAAAAATAGAGCCAATCTGAAGCTGACCGTTACAAACCAAAAATCATGAACAACTAAAAAAGTAAAGAGCAGACAGGTAGTGGGAGTTCACAATTAATCTGCGGTTACATTATCTTCTCCACCTTTGAAAGGTTCTGAATCTCCTGGTTCATAAGTGTCTAATTTTGTAAACTTCATGAGATCTCCTTCAGTGATCAAGTGTTGTTGGAATCCGGTAAACCCACCCATTTTACCATATTCATCTTATAATTCTTGGCTCTTGTGGTAGCAATCTTGGTGTCCACTATCCTTTCAATTTTCTCTCTCCTCTTCCATGGCAATTTACTCAACAAGTCTCTCTACACATCATCAGACATATGTTCAGGAACAAAGTAGTAAGGGTAAAGATCAACAATGTTGAAAACATGACTAATATCCAAATCTTCAAGAAAATTTAATAAATTCTCACTAATTTTCTTTAGTATTTTGCATGGTTCCGCTTTCCTGGGTTTTAATTTGTCATAAGTACCTTGAGGAAACCTTTCTTTATGCAGATACTCCATGACTTTCTCACCTTCCTCATATACTTTTTCTCTTTGATGCACATCAGCATTCCTTTTATATTGTTAATTGGTTAGTTGTAGCTTATGCTTCACTTGTTGTTGTATTTCCTATATGTGTCTTGCAAAGTCCTCTGCATCTTGGCTAATTACCCATTTCTCATTAGGAAGATCAATAAGATCAACAACCCCCTTAGGATTGTTTCCCAAGACAACTTGGAAAGGAGACTTACCAGTGGACTTGTTGATGCTTGAATTAAAAGAAAACTCAGCTTGTGCCAAAGTCAAATCCCACTGCCTTGGATTCTCCCCAACTAGACATCAAATAAAATTACCCAAACTCCTATTTACCACCTCATTTTTTCCATCTATTTGAGGATGATAGGATGAACTATACTACAATTTACTTTCAAGCTTCCTCCACAAAGTCCTCAAAAAGTGGCTCAAAAAATTTGTATCTCGATCACTAGTAATAGTTTTGGGCAATCCATGCAAGCGAACAATTTCTTTAAAAACAATTCAAAAACCTTACTTGCATCAGTAGTCTTTTTGCAAGGAATGAAGTGGGCCATATTTGAGAACCGATCCACAATAGTGAAAATAGAATCATTTCCACGTTGAGTACAAGGTAATCCCAACATGAAATCCATAGAGATGTCAATCCACGGCCCCTCAGAACGGGTAAGGGTTTGTATAACCCTGTGTTTTGTTGTCCTCCTTTAGAAACTTGACAAATTCTACATGTAGAAACAAATTTAATCACGTCCTTCCTTAACTGAGGCCAAAAAAAATTCTCACTTAGGCTATAAGTTTTGTCCCTTCCAAAGTGTCCCCCCAAGCCATTTGAGTACATTTCTCGAATCAATTTTTCCCTCTTGGATCCTATAGGGATGCAAAGTTGGATTCCTCTAAATAAAAATCCACTTACTGATAAGTAACCTTCAGAAAATTTACCCCTCATAACAGTGGGACTATTGAGGGCAGCAATAACTTTGCTAAAATAAGGATCATTGGCATATTCTCCCTTCATTTCCTCAAACCCAACAATCTCATTGGTCATTGAGACAAGTGACGTCTTCTACTTAAAGCATCAGCTACTAAATTAGTTTTTTCACTCAAATGTTGAACCACAAATGTATAATTTTGCAAAAAGGAGACCCACTTGGCATGTTTATGTGATAATTTGGCTTGGGAGTTGATATATTTCAGTACTTGATTGTCCGTCAACAAGATGAATTCTCTATGTAATAAGTAGTGCCTCCATTGTTTCAATGTTTGGACAATAGCATACAATTCTTTATCATAAGTACCATACCTCTTTTTGGCATCATTTAGCTTCCCGCTGAAGTAGGCAATTGGTTTTCCCTCTTGACTCAGCACACCCCCAATGGCTACTGTTGAAGCATCACACTAATGGTAAAAATATTTTCAAAGTTTGCTAAGGCAATGATAGGGGCTTCAGTCACCTTCTTTTTAAGCTGCTCAAAACTTCTCTCAGCTGCTTGAGTCCAAGAAAAAGACTTTCCTTTAGTACAATCAGTCAAGGGGGCACTTGTTCTACTAAAATTTCTAATAACCCTCTTATTAAAGTTTACCAATCAATGAAAACTCCTTATTTTTGGAATCATAGTAGCAAAAAAAATTTGGGGAAAAAATCAGCAAACCAAAAGTATAAGATTTTTTGAAAAAATTGGGAAAAAATCGTGAAAAAATCATATTTAAAAAAAATGTAAAAAATTGTAGAACACAAGATAATATTTTTTTTTTGAAATTCAAATGCATTTCCATAGCATAGAGATATAGAGAGCAAATAAAATAAAGAGTTTAACTAATGAATTGTAGAAAATAGATTTTTGTAGTTTATATTTATATCATTGATTACATTCATTGCATTGCACATCTTTCAAACTCAAAGCATTACTTCACATTGCATAACTAATAACTAGATGTTGATAGATGACAAAATTTCAATTACAATATAGTTTTTTTACAAAGTCAACTTAAGCAGTTATGCAATTACTTCACATTGCATAACTAATAACTAGGAGCAGTTGCCAATTACATTAGCTTTTCATGGCATTCCATGAGACCACTTTTCTTTGAGGCATTTTTTCAAACATTTCATTGCCTTGTCTATGCTATGACATTTTCCATACATGTCTACCAAAGCATTTTATCAAACAGTTCACTGCCTTGCTGCCATGGCTAAACGCTTAAAACAGGTGCTTTCAAACAAGCTATGGATGCTTGGAAAAAATCTATCAAAGCATAATAGTAAGCAAGAGCATAGACAAGGCAGTGAGTTGTTTGAAAAAATGCCTCAAAGAAATGTGGTCTCATGGTGATGAAATGCCATGACAAGCCATAGACAAGGGAGTGAATTGTTTGAGAAAATTCCTCAAAGAAATGTGGTCTCATGGTGATGGAATGCCATGACGAATTCCTATGGTGATGGATTTTCATGGCATTCCATTACCTTGAGAACACATTTCTTTGAGGCATCTTTTCAAATAGTTCATCGTCTTGTCTATGCTACAACATTTTTCATACATGTCTACCAAAGCATTTTATCAAACAGTTCATTGCCTTGTTGCTATGGTTAAAAGCCTAAAACAAGTGCTTTTGAACAAGCTATGGATTCTCAAAAAAAATCTATCAAAGCATAATAGTAAGCAATAGCATAGACAAGGCAGTGAACTGTTTGAAAAAATGCCTCAAAGAATTGTGGTCTCGTGGTGATGGAATGCCATGACGAATGCCTATGGCTATGGATTGTCGTGGCATTCCATCATCATGAGACTACATTTATTTGAGGCATTTTTTCAAACAATTCATTGCCTTGTCTATACTATGACATTTTTCATACATGACTGCCAAAGCATTTTATCAAACAGTTCACTGCCTTTTATTTTTTTTGTAAAAAAAATAAAAGGCAGTGAACTGTTTGATAAAATGCTTTGGCAGTCATGTATGAAAAATGTCATAGCATAGACAAGGTAGTGAGCAGTTCACTACCTTGTTGCTAGATATAAAATCCTAAAACAGGTGCTTTCGAACAAGCTATGGATGCTTGGAAAAAATCTATCAAAGCATAATAGTAAGTAATAGCATAGACAAGGAAGTGAATTGTCGAAAAAAATTCCTCAAAGAAATGTGGTCTCATGGTGATGGAATGCCATGACAGGCCATATGCAAGGCAATGAACTATTTGAAAAAATTGCTCAAAGAAATGTGGTCTCATGATGATGGCATTCCATCACCATAGACCACATTTCTTTGAGCAATTTTTTCAAACAGTTCACTACCTTGTCTATGCTACGACATTTTTCATACATGTCTACCAAAGCATTTTATCAAATAGTTTGTTGCCTTGCTGCTATGGCTAAAAGCCTAAAATAGGTGCTTTCGAACAAGCTATGGATGCTTGGAAAAAAATTGTCAAAGCATAATAGTAAGCAATAGCATAGACAAGGTCATGAACTGTTTGAAAAAATTCCTCAAAGAGATGTGGTCTCATGGTGATGGAATGCCATGACAAGCCATAGACAAGGTAGTGAACTAATTGGAAAAATACCTCAAAGAAATTTGGTCTCATGGTAATGAAATGCCATGACGATTGTGATGGAAGGTAGTTAATTGTTTGAAAAAATTCCTCAAAGAAATGTGGTCTCATGGTGATGAAATTCCATGACGATTGCAATGGAATTCCATGACAATCGTCATGGAATTTCATCACCATGAGACCGCATTTCTTCGAGGCAATTTTTCAAACAGTTCACTACCTTGTCTATGGTACCACATTTTTCATACATGTCTACCAAAGCATTTTATCAAACAGTTCACTGCCTTGCTACTTTGGCTAAAATTCTAAAACAAATGCTTTCAAACAAGCTATGGATGCTTGGAAAAAATCTATCAAAGCATAATAGTAAGCAATAGCATAGACAAGGTAATTGACTGTTTGAAAAAATGCCTCAAAGAAATGTGTTCTCATGGTGATGGAATTCCATCACCATGGGATATTCTTTGAACCCTAAACAGTTCCTTTACTATATAACTAAAACCTAAAATAGGTTCTTTTTGAACAAGCTATGGATGCTTGGAAAAAATATATCAAAGCATAATAGTAAGCAACAAGCTATGGTCTCATGGTTTTTTTTTTCGTGTGATTTTTTTGAGGTTTTAAATGTGTTTTTGGAAATTTGGTAGTTTTAAATGGGAAAAAATCATTTACCAAAAAGTAAAATATTTTTTCAAAAAATCAGGGAAAAAATTGTCCAACCTGCAGATTTTTTAAAAATCACGATTAATCGGGATTTTTTGTAGATTTATGCCTCTATGTCTGTAATACTTTGAGAGATAGGCCATTCAAGTATAACTTTAATATTTTCAAGATCCATAATTACTCCTGTTGAAATCACATTTCCAAGGAAAACCAACTTATCTTTACAAAACTCACTCTTCTCAAGATTGATAAACAACCTCTCTCTTGTAAGCCTGTCAAAAACAATTTGAAGGTGTTCCAAATTTTCTTCCAAGTTCTTGCTGAAAATCAGAATATCATCAAAATAAATTATGATAAATTTTCCAATATAGGATCTAAATACCTGGTTCATGGTGCACATGAAGGTGGCATGGGCATTAGACATCCCAAAAGGCATCACCAACCATTCATATAAACCATCCTACCTTGAATGTTGTCTTCCATTCATCCCCTTCTCGAATTCGAATTTGATGGTAACCACTCCTAAAATCAACCTTGGAGAGGATCTTAGCACTTGCTAAACAGTCTAACATGTCATCCATTTTAGGAAGGGAGTACCTATACTTTACTGTGATCTTGTTTATGGCTTTAGAGTCCACACACAATCTCCATCTGCCTCCCTTTTTTGGTGATATTAAAGATGGTGTGGCACAAGGGCTCATGCTCTCTCTTATGAACCCTTTTTCTAACAATTCACAAATCTTCCTTCTCATTTCCTCATTTTCTTTTGGAGATAATCGGTATGCAGCTTGGTTAGGCAGTTTGGATCCTAGTACTAAGTCAATATGGTGAGTAATACCTCATGAAGGAGATAAATCAGCAGGAAACTCTGTTGGAGTTATATCAGAATATTATTTCAACAACTTTTGCATCTCTGGTGGAGGTTGGACTCTACTAGGATCCCTTATTTCTTTTGGACATAAATAATAAGTTGATCCCTTGCTCTCATTGAATTTTTTTTTATAGCTTATTGAAAGAAGAGACAATGTTGATATTTCAAATGCATCCTCTTCTTTCCATGGTTTTAAGAGTGTTTTCTTTCCTTCATGTTGAGCCTCATAAATATTCTCTCTACCCCAATGGATTACATTTCGGTCATATTGCTAAGGTCTTCCCAACAATAAATGACATGCATCCATTGGAACAACATCGTAAAGCACTTCATCCACATAAGGACCAATTTTGAATGTCATAAGACAAGATTTATCCACCAGCACACTATGATCCTTCTTTAGCCAAGAAATTTTGTAGGGATTAGATTTTGGAACACAAGGAAGTTGTAATTTGTCAACCATCTCCTTACTCAACAAATTATTAGTAGATCCCCCATCTATGATCACCTTACATACCTTGTACTTACATTTTCATTTGGTTTGGAAGACACTTTTCCTCCTCCAATCAGCTTCAGGAGTTTCTTTGTCCCCAAATATCAAAGTTCTCCTCAACATTAGGTTCTCACTTCTCTCCTGACTCTACTTCAACTTCATCAACCCAACGTTTTTCTTCTTCTTGGACTACCATCACCCTTTTGGGGTTTTGAGGGAAATCTACAGCCTTGTGGGCTCCATCACAAATAAAACACTTTAAATGCTTTCACTCACCAGAAGATGATTGTCCACATCCTCTACCCCTAAAGTTTCCCCTTCCTCGAAAAAATAGATTCACACTCTTATCTGGTTCTTCTTCTTTATTATACTTGGAGGAACTCCCTCTTCCTTTGTTTTGGTAGTTATCACTTCTCTTACTCATAAACTTACCCTTTCGGCTTAACTTCTCCTATTCCCTTAATGCATATTCAAAAGCTTCATCCAATGTAGGCACTTTTAACAGTGCAAGCTCATCTTGAAGTTGAAATTTGAGTCCATTCACATACCGAGCTGCTACTTGCTCTTAACTCTCCTGTATATCTATTCAAATTTGAAGTCTCATGAACTATTTAGTATAAGCATGTACTGATTGATCCTTTTGTTTCAAATTTTGGAATTCTTTAAACAATTTTTGCTGGTAATCAAAGGGAAAGAATCGAGCTCTCAAATGTTTTAGCATCTTAGGCCAAAGCCTAATTTTATCTTTTCCTCGTCTTCTCCTTGAAATCTACACGTTCTCCCACCACAAGGCTGCAAGCGACTTCAACTTGTATGCAACAATTTTCACTCTTTTTGGGTCATCTTCATCAATGTCCTCCGTGTAAAAATACTTCTCCAACTCTTCAACCCAATCTAGAAATAAATCTAAATTGAGCTCTCCTTTAAAATAAAAAATATCAACCTTTACCTGGGAACTTTGGATTTTTAAAGCTTCAATAAGCCTCTCCATAGGCTCTACTGCATTGGAAATGTTTCTACGATGGCCTGCATTCCTTCTGCCTCTTCCTTCCCAATTTACATGTACACCCCTCTAGGCCATTGTTGATTGCTCTAATACCAAACTAGTGTAGAGAGCACCTCACTCTCTCTCAACACTCTTCACTGTTCAGTGAGCTACAAGTTAGTTTATAGGAAACATCCACTAACACCAAACAAAGATGCAACAACAACTGATAATCATAAAACAAAAAGACTCAAACCCAGAACACATATCCATTTGCACAGTGATGTGCACAATAACATGGACAATAAACAACCACTTTCCCTATTCTTGTTCTCATTCCTTTCTTCTTCTTTTTTTCAAATGAATCATAGCCTTCTTTCTTTATTCACCCCCAACCCAAAAACCTGTCCTTCCTGCAAGAAGGCAGAACAAGCCAAAAATAGAGCCAGTCTGAAGTTGACTGTTACAAACCAAAAAGCACGAACAACTAAAAAGGTAAAGAGTAGATAGGTAGTGGGAGTCCACAATTAATCTATGGTTACATTAATGACATATAATTAATTACATCTTGAGACTGTTTACCATAACTCTATAATACCAATCCACCAAAGTGTCCACTAAGCTGTCTATATGCTTGCATTCATTGAGCCTTATAGTTTTAGAAAGGTATGGTGTAGACCTTGGATAATGTCATTGCAATGTCCATGTTGTTAGGTGTGTTGTGAGCCTTGTCAATAACATCAAAAAAAATTGTTAGGTGTGATGTATTTCGTGTTGGGCGATACCACTCTTGGAGGGTCATAGCACTTTTTGTTATGGGAATTTGTGTTTCATGTGAATAAGGCACCACATCTAGGGTATAGTAAGTTTTCTCCTTGGTATTTTTTGTATGTAAAATTGGATCACATAACAATATTGAACACCTAAATTGAATAGAAGGGCATATGGTTTTGCATTGGAAATAGTATTGACCCCTTGACGAGGAGTGAAACTTAGGCCTCCACCTTGGGAAACAACAATTGGAGGTTGCAAGTTTTCATACCGATTTTCCATACTAAGTTTCCATAGTGAGAATTCTTGTCAATCCTTGTTTACAATTGTTTACAAGTAGAGTGTTTGGAAGAAAGTTAGTGAGAGCTAGCACTTGGGAGAGCTATTGAGAACTTGGAACTTGGTTTCAGGTTATTTTGCTAGAATCCCAAGGCATTGAATGGGATGTATGGTTACATGGTGTTGTAATAAGTTCTCATATGTTCTTGAATTGATCACATAAAGGAGAGCAATAGATAGAGCTTGTGAGATCTTCGTAGGTGTGAGGGATGAGAAACTATTGATATGTTGTTGAAATTCTACCAAGAGGAGGACATGGTACAAAGCTAGTATTGTTGAAAGTCTCATTATATTTGTAAGCTAATTTGGTGTTAATATAGTGAATGGAGTTGATTTTGTGGCTGAGGTTTTTCCCATAATTTGTATGATGTCACGTGTATAAATGTGTTGTTTTATTTCTAAATTGATTAGATTCTACATCTGATTTGTTTTCAGTTATATTGTTTATTTATATTAGTCTTGAATCTAATTTGATATCACTCTCAATGCTCCTACAAAAGATTATTTGTAATTTGGAACAAGTAGTATTAGAGCCTAGTTGTTGGGGATTATTCATGTTGTAGGATTCCTTTTTGTAGTAATCTTGGTTTTGAGTGAGAGTGCTTTCAAGAGGTTGAAATTGGATTTGAAGAAAAGATGGAAAATACATTGAAAATAGAAGTTGAAAATTTAGTAAGCAACATTTTGAGCGATGGAAGCTCAAGATGGATGATATGTCAGTTGAGAGAGATCATCAATGGATTACAATGACAATAGTGCAAGGTTTTATTCCTTCTAATCTGATTTTGTAGGTGTTTTTGCAAAATAACTTGGGTGCAAACATGTGTTTTATATGTTTTTTTGTCTTCAAACATTTGTGGACATGGACTATGCTACCATGATATGCTTTGAATCACATGTAGTTGAAGCTTTATTCAGGGACATAACTGCTAGTGGATTTGTTAGATGTTAACCATGGTGTCATGGGAAGCTCCTAGATCTTGCAATGTTGGTGTAGTGAAAAAAATTGTTAGTGATTTGGTTGTGAAATCTATTGGTTGGAGATAGATGGTCTTTTGTAGTTGAGGACATGGATCATTTTTCCATGGTGATTTCTTGGTTCTTGTGGTGTTGCAATTGGAATATTTTAGCACAAGATGGTTGTTCCTGTATATGTTGATTTCAAATAAATGACTCCAAGGTATTGTAAATGTGAGTCATACTACATTGGGAGTTGCTTGCAAGTACATGATGGTGAAGAAGGTATTGATGGGTGGCATGGGCATTATTGATTCCATGGAGAAGTTGGTGAATCAAATTTCTTGGGATAGCTTAGCTATGGACAAAATTTCCCTTAGTTGTTTGTGTCTATTTTGTTTAACCTCTTATGCAATGTATACAAGTGGGAAAATATTGGAAAGATGTGTTGTACACCTTGCATTTTATCATTGTAATGTTGATGTTAAGAGGCGTGTTGTGAGCCTTGTCAATATAATCAAATGTTTGTTCCTAAATGTGCATTTAGTGTTGGAAGGTGCCATACTTGGACGATCGTAGCACTTTAACCATGGGGATTTGGGCTTCATGTGAAATGGGGCTCCACATTTAGGTTATAGTAATTTTTTTCCTTGCCATTTATTGCATGTCACATTGGATCACATAAAAAGTCATGTTAAGCGACTAAATTGAATAGGAGAGCATATAGGTTTTCCTTGGAAGCTATATTGACCATTTGATGAAGAGTCACACTTGGGTACCTACCTTAGGAATGGCAATTGGAGATAGAAAATTTTCAAACTAATTTTTATTGGTACTTGTCTATAAGTAGAGTGCTTGAAAGAGAGCTAGGAAGAACCTGGAGCTTGGTTGTAGGTTAGTGTGATAGGATCTTGAGAAAGGAATTAAGTGGGATGTATGGTTACATGGTGTTGTAACATGTTTTCATGGATTGAGCACATGAAGGAGAGCAAAGATATATAACTTGTGAGAGCTTGGTAGGTGTGAGAGATTAAGAAGCTGCTAAAATTCTACCAAAGATGTTGAAAAATGGAGGTAATTATGTAGCTTAATACTTTGTAAAACTATGAGATTGTAGATCTAATTAAGTGTTCTTTGTTATAGATTCTTTGTGGATGATTATATGTTTAGATTCATTTTACCATTTGTAGAAAGTAGACAGAAGATTGTAGAAGAATAAGACCAGAAGATAGAAGTGACACAGTATATACCATGGAGAAACCCTTTCAAGAAAAAACTCCACCACCAGAATCAACAGTCCTTGTATTATTTAACCTTAGAACAAGATTACAATAATTCTTTATCAATCCTTGCTTTAGATTCTTCTTTTTCCTTCAACAATTCTTCTTCACAACCTGCAATAAAATATGATAAACTCTCTTCAACTTGCTGCAATAAATAGACAATAATGAGCCTTTACAATTACAAAGCATAATGCTTATCTCACAAAACCCAGGCCTATTCTTTGCAAGTAGAGTTCTACCATGAAGAACAATGTCAAAACAAGTCCTTCATCCATTTGGGCATCCCAAACTGAAGTGATAACTCAACGTTGATTCTGAAGATATCTTGTAAGCTTCTCCTCAAAGTTGGCGCCCAAGAATGGGCCCACTTAACTCAGCCTTATAAAATATCTTATCATGCAAAAGTGTTAACTCCAAGATGCCAACTTGGGTGCCCAAGCTGGGTCCAAGTCAATCTATGTTAACTGAAACATATCTCTCCATCAATTCATGCAAGCAATATGCATGATTGATCATCCCCACTTAACTAAATGTATCACCTATTATCTATCATGCAACTCAAGTCATTTAGTCATGCATTCCAAGTCAACTTCAAAGTCAAATAACATTCAACTGAAACTAACTACATGCAACTGAAGATAACTAAACTTAACTTAACTTAACTTAACTGATACTGAACTAAACTAAACTAAATTGAACTTAACTAAACTGAACTTAACTGAACTCCATGCATGTAAACATCAATCCCTAACTTCTAGGATCTTTACATGCATTGCTGAAGTGTTATCTTTCTCCAAACAATTAACTTAACTCAAGGTGGGTTCCACCTTCCATATGGGTGCCCCATGTGCTCCTATTTTGTAGGAGCTCTTCTTGGGTGCCCTCACATGTTCCTATCATTTAAAATTAATTAAAAATTTCAATTAATATGTTCATTTCATTTGAATTTAATCTCTTTCTAATCCTTGTTTTGGGGAACACTTTCCAAGGACTTAGGAGATACATGAAATAATGTTTAGGATTGAAATTAAATGGCATCATATTCCCAACATTCTCCCACTTGACATTATACATTGCAATTATTCTAAACAAGGAATCATTATTATAAATCAAGTACAGGACTCAAGGCCAATGGCCTTCCTGAACCAACTAATTAATCCATGCCAACTTCAAATTCAACTTGCATAATCATGAAGCTCCAAGAAAATAATTAATACTCAAAACCAAGAGAACTTATTTGTAGGAACTGGTAAGATAATCTACAACATTAATCAAAGTGTCAATTTTCTCAATTAATACCTTCCCACTCACAACCATTTCTCGCACAAAGTGGTATTGAACATCAACATTCTTAGTACGAGCATGATACATAGGAATTTTGTCTAAACAAATAGCACTCTAACTATCACATTCAAGTTTAACTTACTTGCAATTAAAACCAATACCTTTCCCAAGTCTCTATAACCAAACTGCCTCTTTGGAGGCAAGTGAAACCTCTGAGTGTGTTGAACTCATGTCCAACCAAGGTTTAGGCTACTCGGTCTTTACTGTTGAAAAATATTTTCTTACAAGTAATTCCAACATATATCTCTTACCATAAGAGAAGTCAAGCCTCACCTATTTCTCCAAGTATCCATGAGGACCTGTAACCTGTTGGAAAGAGACATTGCACAAGTCATCTGGTGTTGTCATTGATGGAAACCATAGTTAGTAATCCCATCTACACCTCAGTAATTGCTTATACTGAAAGTCAGATTGAAGATATGTGTTAATTGTCAAGCTAAAACAGGGCATCCGACAGAAAAGGCCAACTAGATGAGTATAGCATGTTGTGGATCTTCGAGGCATAATTGTTTAAGGTGTTTCATGTTTGAGACATGTTGTTTTGGGTCCTTACTATGTTTTGGCTGACATTGTTTGGTCAACATTGATAATTATTTATGGATTGGGCCAACAGTTTGTACATGTTTCATATTTTGTTAAAACCAACATGCAATTGTTCTAATCTCTAGTTGTGGATATATATATATATATATATATAATTGATTATTCATATCATTTTGATATATAATGCGAGAGTTAGAAGGATTATAGATTGATTGTGCATAGTTTCACTTGAGCAGAACAAATATTGGTGATTCGGATTAAAGCAGACAGAGTTTCAAGAGTAGAATCAAACAGAATGTGAAGAATGTGATCAATGTGCTTAACTGAAACTATAATCAGGCATTAGCAGATGCTATCTCATAGTTCATCCACTCTAGTTGTCTTATGAATGTGAGTATAAGACAGTGGGTCTTCTTTTGGGCAATAAGCCTTTTGTATTTAAGCAGTGTGCCTAAATGTGTGTGCATTCCATTGTAACCACTTATTTTGAGTATACTCATTTTGTGGATTAACCTCCACCGTGGTTTTTCCCCTAATAGGGTTTCAACGTAAAAATCATTATGTTATGGTGTTGTGGTTGATTTCCTTGTGTTCTTGCATCTTTCTTTTGGTTCAATGCTATAAGTGGTTTAAAGATCAAGTTAATAAAGTTAAATTATGGAAAAACACTGATTCACCCCCCCTCTCAGTGTTCCTTGATTCCAACAATTGGTATCAAAGCCTAGTTCCTTGGAAGAAGTTTAATAGCTTGAGGAATATCTAGGAAGGTGATTCAATGGATTTCGACAGTCTTCATCAACAACTTTTGGTGGCACTAGATGATCTTGATCAGTCCAAATCTGAAGTCTGGGAATTGCAAGCAAGCCTCATGAATGCTAAGAAATTCATTCATTGAAAGATCAAATCAATAAGTCCAGGGAAAAGAGAAAGGATCTATGTGATCAGCTCAAGTAGAAAGAGAGTAAAATCATGGAAGATGAACGCCTAAGTCAAGCCTTGAAGGAAAAGACAAAAGAATGTGAAAAGCTCACCAGAGACAATGTTGTCCTAAAGCATGAGATGGAATCTATTGTGATGAGGATGACCAAGGAGATTGAAGAGAAAAAGAACAATGAAGAGAATCTTACTCAGTCCTTGAAAGAAAGATCTGATGAATGCAGTAGAATTAATGGTGGATTCTATCAGTTGGAGCTTGAATTGCAACAATCCAGAAACAATGAAGAAGAGCTTGAAAGACAGATTGTTATTCTCAAGGATGAACTTGCTACTGCAAATGAATACAAGGAGAAGTTCAAGATTAGCTTAGCTAAGCTTGATGAACTGATTCAGAGTCAGAAGATTGGAAGTGACAAGCAAGGTCTTGGATATGAGAAAGGAGAAAGCTCCAGATCTGGTCAAAGGAAATTTAGGCCAGGAAGTCAGATGAGCAAAGCTAGAAGGTATCCGGTAAGACAACCCAATGCTCAAAAGTTCAATGGATACCATTTTGTTTGCAATAAATTTGGTCATATGGCTGCTCAATGTAGAAGTAGAATGAA
>VDFB02092007.1:0-13701 GCA_007258455.2 Sequoia sempervirens | reverse complement strand
TCATTCCGACAGCTGCCCAACACCTCAGTATCACGAACAGAGCAACATGCAACAGAAACGGGGTCAAACGGAGATCATTTGATCAACATGCAATTCAAATTACGGTTTCCAGCTTCGGGACCTAAAATGAGGGGTAAAATGCCAAAATTTTCGAAAACTAGTGTATCCCACTGCGATCAACATCTTTCAGGCTATCCATTGGTAAAATTTGAAGGCAATCAGAGCACTTACTATTTATAGTAAGCCACTTCTGAAACATGCTATAAATAGTAAGTCAACAGCAGGCGCAAGTGTGAACATGTATGTCACCCCATGAGGAGCACGCCATTCAAATTTCAAGTCAAACGGAGTTGGGGAAGTCATGAAACTGAGTAGTTACTATAAATAGTAAAACACCTTCAGAAACATGCTATAAATAGCAAGTCAGCTCAAGCTGGCAGTGTGAACAGATCCAAGAAGTCAAGAAGATCCTGTGGCGCGAATTCCAGACCAATCCAAGCTCAGAAGTATGAAAATCAAAGGGCTTACTAAATATAGTAAACAGGGGCGAGCAAGCTAAGAAATGCCTAAGTCTGAAGTTAAATCCTGCTCATACCCCTAAATGCGCCCACGGAGAAGCTAGTAGAAGCCATGAAAAAATTGTCTAAGTGTTTGATAAATCCTGCAGGACCCATCAAATGCGCCCTCAAGGAGAAGTGGTGAGGAAAATTTCCTAAGTTTGAGTTAAATCCTCCATGACTTCCTAAATGCGCCCAACTTGCTCAGTGGTGATAAAAAAAATCTAGGTTTGGAGTTACATCCTCCTTGACCCCCAAAATGCGCCCTCAGCTTGAGAAGATAGAAAAAGTTTCTAAGGCATGAAAACTTCCTGCAAACCCCCTCAAATGCGCCCAAACATGTTGGAGGTGTTGGCTTTTCGAAAAATATTCAAGTGTTTGTAAGTTCCTCCTCCATACCTCAAATGCGCCCAAGGAGGGAGAGAGGGTGAGAAAATTGTCTAAGGAAAAAGTTAAATGCTTCACCACCCTCAAAATGCGCCCATGCTAGAAGTGGAGTCAAGGCAAGTCAAAAGGCATTGAAGTCAAACTTCCTTCACCACCCCCAACATGCGCCCAAGTGCAAGGTGAAGATGGATGAAAAAGTTACCAAGGCATGGTTAATTCCACCTTGACATGTGAAATGCGCCCAAGGATATTGAGGTGTTAGCTATGTGAAAATATCCTAAGTGTTGTAATTCTTCCACCTTGACATGCTATATGCGCCATGACTAGAGAAAGATGAATGGAGAAAAATTTTCTAAGGAAAAATTCAAATTTTCCATCTAGACCGTTCAAATGCGCCCAAGCTGGTGATGATATGTCAAGAATTTTTCTAAGTATTAAAATTTCACCTCTAGAGAAAATCATATAGGCTTGAAGGGTGAGTGAAAGAAATTTTTTTCTAAAGGCTGAGGATGAATTAGCTGATTGGATGAGTCGAATGTGCGGTTCATGAGATTGAAGGGAAATTTTCAAAGCGAGCAAGGAAAATACACCAAGGATGAAGAATGAAGATAAATTTGTTGGCAAAATATTTCTCTAAGGTTAAAATTCAAAAATTAAATCTACCCCTTCGTCTGTAGACACATGAATTTGGCACTTTCTGAAGGGAATTTTCTTCTGGGTATTGGATATTTTCAACAAGGATGTGATTTTAAAGTCTTCCTCACCTCGCCAAGGCTTTTGAGATGAAGATTTTTGATGGGCGCCTGGTTGATACAATTTTCTAAGGCAAAACAAAATAATTTTTTTCTGAGGCAAGAAGAGAAATAAGGTGCCTTGGCTAAAAGTTGGAGCTGGATACATAGGTGATTTTTGATGAAATGGTTGGTGGGAATATTCTTCCAAGCCAAAGTGAGGATATGAAAATTTTCTAAGTCAGGTGATGAAGCAGGAGTCTTCTAAAATGCGCCCTCAAAAAGGAGAAATTTGTCTAAGGCATGAAGAATGTGAAGCTAAAGTGAAACTCGAATATCAGGATGAAGGCGTCAAGATGGCATGCAGATGTTGAAAAGCTATGAAGAAGGCAAGGTTTGCTAGAAAAGAAATGTTCCAGAGATCAATCAACCTTGGAAATCAAAGTATGAAAATCAAGTAAGTGCGGTGAATTTATATTATGAAGTGTTCTGATGCTCTTCTCTTGCTCGTTTTGCAGGGTGAACACCAGGGCCAAGGCGTGATGACTTGGGAAGATGGAGCAAGTACTTGGAAGAAATGCTCGAGTCCAAGATAAGAAAATCCTTCAGGATCAAGGGTGGAGAAATAATCATCCTCATGCAGTTCAAAGTTAGAGAATGTCAGTTAAGAAGAAAATCATCATCGAGCGGAAGAAGGAAGTTGTCGCCTTGAAGTCAGATCGAGAACGTACTTGCCATACCAGTCCATGAAACAGAGGCCATGATGATCAGACTCATCCAGTTTGCAGTCAGGAGGAAGAACAGTGTTAACGCATTTACAAACAGGAATCTTCTAGAAGATGGACATTAATTGCTCATTTATCACCCCACTCTTCCTTGTGGCAGTTTTTAGGGTTAGGGCTGATGTGGCTCGATCTAAGCCCTCCATTTGATTGTAATCTGAGCCGTCCATTGGACTGGTCCAGCTATAACAGGGCCATTCCCCCTCATTTGTACCTTAGTAGAGATTAGATTAGACGTAGAGAGCATTAGAGAGATAGCCTAGAGTTAGCTTAGCTAATAGATTGATAGTATAGTTTGAAGAACGAAAGTTTTTCCTTTAAAACTTTGTAAGAAATTGTTGTGAACACTCTCTCAATAAAAAGAGTTTTCATTGATGATGATCTCGTCTTTTGTTGTGAGTAGCTAGCGAGGTTTCTTCGTCCTTCTACTTCAAGTAGGATTTTAAAATAAAGTAAATAGATTTTGTTACATGCAAGTAGTAGATAGTAACTGTGGAATGTGGTCTTCAATTTGAGCAAACTCCGTCTATCCATACCACTAGTGGGCTCGCTGATGGTGAGTTCGCCTTGCGTTGTCAACTGGAAATTTGTGGACATAACTTCGATTTCGATCTTCATGTTGGTATCCGTCGTCGTGATGGTGTCTTGATTGTTGAATTGTAATCTGAATATCTCTAGTTACTCCCTTTGAAGATTGCACCGGTTCTGTGGAAGCTGTCCGAAGTGAGGCAAAGCGGAATCTGGTTGAGGCTTGTGAAAATTGATCTCCACGTCTCATGCATAGATTAGTCCATAGCATCTTCTATCCCTGCAACCATTTAAATTCAATACTTCCTAGTTAGTTTAAGAAATTTGAGCTCCACTGATAAATCCTTTCAATCCTGAAAACCCCTTCCTCCGGAGTGAACAATTACGTAAGTACCCTTGAAATACCAGCAAATCACATCAAGCTAACTGAGACTATCCACTGCATAAAGGAACCTTGGAGTTGAATGCATGACCTTTCTAGCAATCTTAGCATGTAGGAAATTTTGTTCAAGAGAGGATAGAGTCGCCGTTGGTAACTTTATTCTGTGTTGGTGCGGTCATGAAAATCACATCAATAGAATTGGCGCTAGAAGGAGGGCGAGCATTCAATTGTTCCAGAGGTTGGAAGGAACCAGTATGAGCTCTGAAGCGCCAAATCAGAGATATGTCAGATCTCTCTTATGTCAAAAACTCCAAAAAAAGTAAAAAAATTGAAAATTCCCAAAAAAAAAGAAGTAAAAAGCAGAAGTGGAAAATCAAAAAAGAGATTTCTCAATGGATGGGCACATTTCTTGCTCTCAAGACAGTCTCGCGGATATTGCTCGAATTAAAGAAAGATTGAATGCACAAATGCGCCCCGGGAATTTGTCTAAGTTTGCTTTGCCAGGAAGATGTCGAATTCACGAGACCTCCCAGCACGAAGAAATTAGTTGCTTAACATTCCTCTCAAGGATAGAGCTTGTTCTCCAAGGGAAAAATTTCTTTTGGGATGTCCCCAAGCCAGGAGTATTGGATGTAGAACCTGATGATTATAGCATTCTAAAAGTTATGGATGAGGCCTTCACGAGATTCATACTTAGGATCCAAAATCAGATGGAACTAGGCAATGTTCGCTTGAAAGGTGTTTTGCTCCCTCGTTGGTGTCGGATTCACAACGCACCTCATCCAGAGTTCACTTGCACAACATGTGAAGAAGCCATCAACTACGCCAGATGTCGCCCCGGATTACTAGTACTACCATATGGATTCTTCAAAGACAAAGGATGGATTGAATGTCACACGAACATTTTTAGCACCAAATGAAGAGTGTACCTCAACATCATCCAACAACAAGGAGAATAAGTCACAACAAGAGGATGTGATCGAGCTTAGGGAGCAAGCAGATGAAGATTGTTCCTACATCACGCTAGAACAAGAGGCTATTGGAGCAAAGATCAAACAAGCAATGGGATATATCCAAACAAGAGGAACCACCCAAGGCAACTGTCAACATACGGAAGTGAATGAATATACAAAATTGCAAGTTATTGAAGACCATCAAGAACCAAGAGCAGAGGACTTAGCTCAAAGTAGAGATGGTGTGAGAAACCTTCAATGTTCATTCATCCGAGGAGGAGAACGTGAAGAGGGAAGCGATTCCAGTACACTTCAAAAATGAACGCTCCTTGATGAAAAAGTTCAAACATGCATGAACAAAATGGAAGAAATGATAAGCAGCTTAAGGCAAGATGTGTTTGAAGATAAATGGGCTATCAGGATGGAGGCAGAATATGAAATACATTTCGCGTCAACACTTGATCCATTATTCATAGTCATGGAAGAATTGCTTGATGAAATTGAAACAAATGAAACGCTGCCTGATAAAGAGATAGGAAAGGAAGAATAATTCAGGTTGGGGCTTGATCCAATGTTAGGGATTCAAAAAGAGCCAGCGCATGAAATGATCCAAGATTCCAAATGCCCTCTTGAATCAAATTCCCGCCCCACTCCACCCAGTTTGGATCATCTCCATGTTTTAGATGCAAGAGGTTTGGTTCACCGTCAACTTCGGCCTCCTAATGAAGCAATGGATGACAAACAAGAATGCATGCCAGCAAAGGAAGACCACCAGGTTGTTTCTTTCCCTACTAATGGCTACAAAGAATATCATTTTGATTATGGAGATTTAGGAAAGACAACCTGTTTATGGATCAATCATAGTCCAGATGAGTTACCCCAGTTACTAATCTTTCCCGAACTTTTGCCTGAGTTTCAAATTTGTCCCTTGAAAGAATATTTTTCCAAGTTTAAAGATAAGTTTGCAAAACTTCGCACTATGACTACTACTTTTCTATTACTACACATCCTGAGAAATCATGCTAGGAGTTGTCTATACTTGCGTCTTTGGACTGTTGTTCGCTTAAAGTTTTTTGTTTTTGTTTAGATTGGTTGTCTAGCTTTCGTAGTTTAGTTCGCTTTCAATAAAAGGGGATCCCATTTGTGAAGGGGGCGTTATATTGTTTTCGCCACGGTCCGACACAATGTTAGTCCATTTCTTGGATAATCATTCAAGAAGTGCTTTAGAATCCGAGGTTGTTTGTCATGTCCCCTTCTAGTTGACATCTCTCGGAGCATATGATTAGCCTATTATGCGACCCTCGTAGGCTGAAAGGATGGATAGAGGGTCTTGATGGAGCTTGGCTTGGCTTCAGTTGTCAGATTGTTATCAGTTGGCTTTCGTTCGGGCTCGTTCGGACACCATTTGCTCGGATTGCTATTTTTAGCAGTTTTTGGCATTTAGCGGAGCACCCCTGCTATTTTTAGCAGTATGGTTTGGTCACGTGCAGAATCACTTCCTTATTCGTCAGCTTCAGACGGTTTGTGCATCGGGCATATATTGAGAGAGCTATTAATATTTAATTGATTTAATTAAATATTAATTATTGGAGCTTATATTATAAAGTTATAATATTTTAAAATATTATAACTTAAGTGTTTTTGCTGAAGGGGTCGACCAACATCAGAGGGGCCATTTTTAATTATATTTTATAATTAAAAATGTGATTTCAAACTATTGAAAAATTAAAAAAAGGAGTTCGAATTTTTTTTAATGAAACCTAATTGTGAGAAATCGCACTTTTGAACAATATAAGGGTTTTGCATTGAAAATCGAGCCATTCATGATTGTGTTGACTTTTGCTGAGTATTTTCTTCTGAAGACAGAGCCAAGGGTTCAGGTTTTCGATTTGCATTGGAGAATGTGCAATCTTCAGTGTGTGTGATTCAAAGGCTGTGAAATACCAGCTGATCTATTGCCAGTCAAAGGGATAGCTTCATTCAGAGGTTGTCACAGAGCTTCACAGTTGATTTAATCTTCAGGGTTCTTGACCGGGAATTCATTCAGAATGGTTTAATCTTCCTGGGCGCCCATTTCACAAGATCCAGACCAAGCACATAAGAGCCGTACAGATCTCCTTATTGCTGTTACCAAATCCGTACTGCTGCAGCAGGCCGTACCTCTTCAGAAAAGGCCGTACTTTTCCTTTGAGAGCAGATCGCTTGCTTTCCTTGCAGTCTATTTTCACAGTAGAAGGCGCTTTGGCATTTGGGAGCATTGGATATCATCTAGCTAAGGAATAGTTTACATCTAGATAGCCGTACTGATCTAACTTCTCTCTAAGGCGGCTGAGATCAGGTTTTTGAATATTTCCAATTCACTTGTCTTTCTACTTGCATATCAAAAACCCATTATTGTAATGATTTGGAATGAACAATAAATATGCTGGATATCTATTTCATTAGCCATTTGCTTAGTTCGCACCCATTTGAAATCATTTAGAATTTTAAATCAATTATTGCAAAAATCGCATTCTTCCTTTATACATGCAAAAACAAACCAGTTACAGAAGTCAGGGGAAACAAGGGTTTCTACAGTGGTATCAGAGCTAAATCCTGCCATCCTGAGGGTTTAGCAATCTTATGCAGCCACAAGAGTTTGGGTCACATAGGTATTATACTCACAGGAGAGCCTTGATTGACAGGCAATAGGGTTCGATTCGGCAGTCGGGAAACATGGCTGACAGGACAGATATTCCTAGAAGCGAGAGATTCCTCCGCCAACCACAAATTCCCGGGGCGATCACGGAGGTGTTAGGCACTCCTGAGAGACTTACGAAGCAGTCAGCAGCGGAGTCCTAGCGTGCTACAGCAGTGTGATTGTAATCAGAGAGAGGTTAAATTACCTGAAGAGACCGTCCTACAGTAGCTGATAATAGGAAGTGATCATAGGGTCTCGGGAGAGCACCTAGAGGCCCCATTTCCGCAGACGTGAATGAGCCCAATAGGCCTACTTTTGTGAGACGAGGAGCGTGGGGCTATTGCAGGTGAGGAGCATGAGAAGTTGTTCGCAGATACACTTATGGCAGGGAACGAGGAGTGGGAGTTAGTACCACCCGATGTCAGAGAGAGGATTTCCTTTGACAGATTTGTTACACAGAGGAGAGAACATCAAAAAAGGTCGACAGGATTGGAGACCTAGATATCAGAATAATGATAAGAGCATGCTACAAACAAAGCTTAATCTGAAATGTTCAATGGTAGTGGTAAGGTCACAGCTCAGGCCTGGATTAGTAAGTTAGACACGTTCCTCACATTGCGTCCGATGGCTGAGAGAGATGCTATCAGGTATGCGACAGTACATCTGGAGGGAGTAGCTTACGACTGGTGGCACCATGGGATGGTGACACTCCAGCATGATCGGATCACCTCATATCAGGAGTTTGTTGACAGGTTGGTGGAGCGGTTTGACAGGAAGGATCCAGAATCCTATTTTAGAGACTTGGCTCAGCTGAGACAGAGTGGCAATTTGGAGTCTTATATGGGTGACTTTCAGAAGTTATCAGTTATGGTTCCTAATATTTCAGAGAGGCGACTTGTAGTGCTCTTCATGGAGGGATTGACGGAACCATTGAGAGGTTGGATCAAAGCCTTTGATCCTCCTTCATTACAGGAAGCAATGAAAAAGGCACGTAGTATGGAGTTGGCAGCACCATCCAGTAGATTCAACTCCAGAAACAATTCTTCTTTCAGGGATAATAAGGGCTTCAACAGAAATAGAGAGAAATCAGATTTTAACAAAGAAAAATCAGATTTCAAAAATGATTCAAAGGGAAAATCAGCAGCACCACCTTTGGATCGAGAGGCTCTTAATGATCTACGCAGGAAGAAGCTTTGCTTCTACTGCAAAGGTCCCTATGATGCCAATCACGATTGTCTTTTGAGGCCTAAAGGCAAGGAAAATCGGGTGATGTGGGCTTACTACGAGGATTCGGAAACAGAGAATTCCGAATAGCAGGAGAGTTCTGAGGAGTCAGAGTCAGAGGCTTCAGAGCCTAAGGCAGAGGCAGAGTCAGAGCTCCAGATTCAGGAGGCACGCCTATCTAGCATTCAGCAGGAGGGTTCATTCAGGCTTCGAGGAGTTTTGGCAGGACAGAGGGTCATTACCCTTCTTGACACAGGAGCCACACATAATTTTATCGATGCTAGATTTGTGGAGAAGCGCGGACTCATCACTGAGGAGTTCGAAGGCATTAGGGTTAAGGTGGCAGATGGTTACACTCTCAGGTGTGAACGCATGATCAAGGATCTCCCCTTACGCTTGAACAATTATGAGTTCAAGGCTGATTACTACGTAGTGAACATGGGGGATATCGATTTAGTCTTGGGCATGAAGTGGCTTCATTCCCTTGAGGAAGTCACTCTTCGTCTCAAGGACATGGAGATTCGTTTTGATGTGGATGGGAAGACACATTCTAAAGGAAATACGGGACAGCAACATCAAAACTATTTCCTTTCGTCGGATGGAGAGACTCATGCGACATGACATGGTAGAGTGGGCTGCCGAGTGCACATTGGCACCTATACAGGAGGGACAGCAAAAGACTGAGTATCATCCTGACATACAGCAGTTGAGAATCAAGCATGATAAGGTATTCAGCGATATTCCACCAGGGAGACCTCCAAACAGGGGCATTGAGCACATTATTGAGCTTGAGGAGGGCGCCAAGCCCGTTATGATTACTCCTTACAGACATCCCAAGCGGTTGAAAGATGAGATCGAGAAAACGATCAAGGATTTGCTTGCTATGGGTCACATTCGACCTAGCAAATCACCATTCGCTTCTTCAGTTGTTCTGGTGAAGAAGGATGGCACCCTACGCATGTGCATAGACTATAGAGTCCTGAATAAGAGGACTATCAAAAACAGGTATCCGATACCTCGTATAGACGAGCTTATTGATGAGCTCCATGGTGCATGCTACTTCATGAAGATAGATTTAAGGTCAGGGTATCATCAGATCAAGGTTCGTGAGCAGGACATCGAGAAGACTGCATTCCGTTGTCATTGTGGGCATTTCGAGTTTGTGGTGATGCCATTTGGGCTCACTAATGCGCCAGCTACTTTTCAGTCCACCATGAACAGGGTTTTTCATTCACTGCTGAGGAGATTTGTACTGGTCTTCTTCGATGATATTCTTATTTACAGCAGGACTTGGCAGGAGCATTTGGCTCATCTAGAGACCGTGCTCAGTATTTTGGAGAGGGAGTCCTTGTACGCCAAGGAGTCCAAATGTGATTTGGGGATGACCGAATTGTTATACTTAGGTCATATTATCGAAGCCTTGAGTCTTGGATGGATCAACTAGAATCCAGGTACTGTGTGGTAGCCTACACCTACAAACCTTACGATTCACGAGGATTCCTAGGTTGTGTAGGTTCTTATTTATGACCCTACACATCGCCCCATTCAAGATAGGGACCCCTAATTTTTGCTCCATTCTGGTCTTTTTCGCTTTGGTTTTTGTGTCTCTCTCTCCGTCTGTCTCTTTTCTATGGTCTGCTTCCTGGGGACGTTCCCGTCTGCAAGCTTCAACATGAATTTGGCCAAGTTTGAAATTAGGGTTTGAGTCTTTCCAGCCAATTTGAAGTCAAACGAGGTGAATAACTTGAAACTTGAGCTTAACGTTCTTGTCGATATCACGCGTGAGCAAACAAATTTTCATGATTAGAGGTACTTACTATTTTTTAGTAAGTGTGAAATTGAACTTGAATTTGCGGCTATTTTGAGATTAGATCATCTGCGCATTCCGGAGTATATGATTTGCTTGCATACCAAATTTGGCAGCGGACCTTACTATTTTTAGCAGTCCAAACCGCTGAATTGCAGAGTCGAATCTGAGTTTTCTTTGCATGTTTGGATATACCTTATAGGTTTTGAGACCGGAAGTGTAACATACAAAGGCCGTGACCACTACGAGTTCAGCCTTCCGAGGCTATTTTTAGGGTTTGCATGTCGAGGTTTCTTTTGCATGTCAGGTGATTCCTGATGGGTTTTCCGAGAGCTTCGCGATGGTGTGACATGCAAACGAAAATATTCACTCAATAAGGAACTTGCTATTTTTAGCAGCTGCGTCCCAGCAGCCGCCTCCCAGCAGTTCAAATTCACGAGCTGATCGCAGTGTCGCAGAAACGGGGACAAACAGAGTTCATTTGGTATGCATGCAGAGCAAATTGGGGTTTCCAGCGAACCTAAAATAGAAGGCGTAAAGTCAAAATTACAGCAGAGTAAACCATAACGTCGATCAACCGATTCACTCTGGCGGTAAAATTTCAAGTCAATTGGGCACTTACTATTTATAAGTAAGTCAATTTAAATTGGCTAAAAATAGTAAATTAGGCATGCATCGATGTCGATAGCAGTCCACGTGGTGGGCGTATAAGTAAATTTCAGCCGATCGAGACATGGGGCTATCCGGAAACATGAGGTTACTATTTATAGTAAACCGCAGCCGAAACATGCAAAATAGCGAATTAAGCTAAAATGGCGATTATTAAGCCCGGGATAACAAGGGTTCACGAGGATGCAATACGCAAAATTTCAAGCCGTTCCGAGCTTCAGAGACGCAAATTCAGAGGACTTACTATAAATAGCAGGGCATGAGAAGCTGGCGAAAACGAGAAAAATAGCTAAGTCTGGAACTTCATCCTTCACTTCCTTGAAAATGCGCCCATCTCAGCTGGAGGTCATGAAATTTCTCTAAGTGTTGGGCTCGTCCTTCACACAGGCCAAAATGCGCCCAAGGAGGAAAAGGTCAAAGGAAAGTCAACACGTTTATCCTGCAGGCATAGCAAAATGCGCCCTCAAGCATAAATGGCTGAGAAAATTTCTTAGTCAAAAAAAAAACTTCATCCTTCACCAGGGGTAAAATGCGCCCACATGCAAGCTGGAGACATTCAGAAAATTTCTAAGTCAAAAAAAAAAAAGTTCATCCTCCTTCATGGGTAAAATGCGCCCAAGGGAGAGAAAGGTCAAGGAAGTCAAAGATACTCATCCTTCAGCATAGGCTGAATGCGCCCACATGGCAGCAAGATGCTAAAAAATTTTCTAAGGGAAGAAACTCGTCCTCCACCCTAGGCTAAATGCGCCCAAATGGGGCCACATGAGGACAAAGCAAAGGAAGCTGAAAAGTCACCAGCTAAGGCGTTGGAATCTTCATCCTCCACATCATGCAAAATACGCTCAAGCTATAAGGGAGTCAAGGGGCGTTGAAAGTTTCATCCTTTACTCCATGTGAAATGCGCCCAACTTGGCCTAGAAAAGACAAAATTTAAAATCCCCCTCACCCCCTCAAATGCGCCAGGTTTAGAAGAAAGTCAAAGGTCAAAGCATTGGCAAGTGTTTCGTCCTTCTACACATCTCAAATGCGCCCATCCTCCTCTATGTCTCAAATGCGCCCAAGTTGAGATGTAAAAAGTGACTAAAGGTGGTAAGTAGGGTGAAAGATATTCCAAAGCATGGTAAAAGGTGAAATGTGGCTAGGCGTTATCCCTCATCACATGCAAAATGCGCCTAAGGGGTAGGTGGTATTAAAGAATTTTTCTAAGGCGTTTTTTCTTCTTCAAGCCCCAATATGCGCCTAAGGTGGTAGGTGATGTTGGAGAATTTTTCCTAAGGCGTGGCCAAGGTGATATGTGTGAGATAATATGCTAGGCGTGATTTCAAATTTCTCTAAGTGGTTTGCGTTCAAGGTGAAGTGTGCTGGAAAATATTGCAAGGTGGTGGATGTGTTACCTAGGCGTTGAAATTGCCAGACACACAAAAAAATAAAATTAGGTGTGATGCGCCTTCAAGAAAATTTTCTAAGCAAGTTGAAATAAAAAAAATTCTTCACCACAGGAAGTTGATGAAATTTTCTCACCACTGGCAAGATGGATTGAAAATGAATGAAATTTTCTAAGGCAAATTTCAAAAAAAATGCCTAAGTCTGGAGAGGTGGTGAAGTGTTAGAAAATCTTTCAAAGGTGATGAGTTGCCACAGGTGAAGTCAGTGACTGCCAGCTTCACGAGGTTAATAAAAATTTTCCAAGTCAGAGCAAAATTCTCAGAGGGGATCAAAGAACGAGAATAAATTTGATGAGAGAATATTTTCTAAAGTTCCAAAATTCAAGAAAATTAAATGAACCCGTTCGTTGTGCACCCATGGGTTCGATGCGTTCTGGAGAAAATTTTCTTCTGGGTATTGAAGTTTATCGATGAGGAGTTGATTTTAAGGTCTTCCAGAAGCACAGCTTTCTGTCGAGGATTCCGGGGAAGAAACATTTAAGTGGGCACTGTGTTGATGAATTCTAAGGAAATTTTGTGGTAGAAAATTCTAAGGCAAAGTGAAGAAATGTTTTCAAGGTGACTTCGCATTTATGAATTTGAAAGAAACCGCTTAGGGGTGAATTGCTGAAACCCTCGTGAAGAGGTCTTCCGTGTTTGAGCTTTTTGAAACTTAAATTGAGTATTTGAGTCTAAAATAGGAAATGAATTTCCCAAAGATGAAGTTTATCTAAGGCATGAACTTGAACACAAAGTTGGCGATGAACGCTTGGAGAGGAAAGCATGAAAATCAGGTAAGTGAGTTAAGTTTATATCATAAAGTATACTAATACCCCTCTCCTTGCTTGTTTTGCAGGAGAAACGTCGAGGCCAGAGTACGATGACTTAAAGTGATGAAGCATGATGATGTTACAACCTTCGGAAGAAGATAAAGTTAAAAGATTTCAATCTTGAAGGGAGGAAAATTTGCAAGAAAATGGCTAAGTGTTAAGACTTAGTATAACTCAAAGTGACGAAGATGAAGACCCTCAAGTGGAAGAAGTCAAAGAACAAAGTCAAGAAGGAAGATCAAGGACAATGTGAACGTGTCTACAAACGGAATCTTCTAGAAGGATGATGGTGGACATTATGGCGCATTTATTACCCCTCTCCTCTGTGGCGGTTTTTAGGGAAATCTTGTTTAGGGCTGAGGTGGCACGATTTTAGCCACTCTATTGATTGTAACCCTAGCCGTCTTTTGGGACTTGGCTAGCTATATAAAGGGGGAGTCCCCCTCATTTGTATCTCATTAGATTAGACATTGGAATAGTAGGCATTGAGAGAGTATTAGCATTAGAGTTAGATAGTGTAGCATTGTAGAGCATTTTTGCATAATTTGGAGAAGAGAGAAAGTTTTCCCTTTGAAAACTTTTGAGGAGATTGTTGTGTAACACATTTTATGATAATAGATCTTTCATTGATGATGAAATTCGTCTTGTCATGAAATGCTAGCAAGGTTTCTTCTTCCTTTCGTATCCAAGTAGTTTAACTCATGCAAGTAGCTTACTTCGGTGTGTGGTGTTTTACTGAGATAGCTT
>VDFB02092006.1:0-67311 GCA_007258455.2 Sequoia sempervirens | reverse complement strand
GTTTTCTCATCATGCCATCATTGGAAAAGTATGATCAAATTCTTCTATTATGAAGAATTGGTCTATGTGCCTCTAGTAATCACTATAAATAATTGTAAGGATAAAATGACTAATTGCATCAGGTAGGAGAGAATCAACTTTGAGTTCTTCAAAGATTATATTCCTCTATTCATAATTTTTAAGGGTTGTGTGTGGAGGATATTATCACTACCAAGAAGGGAGGAGACCTTTCCTTGTATTCTTTTATAATTTTCATTATTCTTATTTATTTTACACCTACATTTACAAAATACATACATATGCATTTCTACTGCTTTCACCATTTCTCATGTAGTTTAATAGTTTGATCGGGATTACATTATATATGTGTTGAAGACTTTAGAATTTCAATTACATTAATTTATGGATATGTTGTATCTATAACACTACAAAACCATATGCTCTTTGCATTTACACTTGCATTTAGAAATACACATTTATATACATAGATATGCATTTCTTTAATGATATGTTACATTTATTGTTCTAGGAGAGCATCCAGTAAATGATATTTTTGGTTGATTCTAGATGAAGTTGTAGAGCAAATTGTAAAGTCTGATTTTTTTAGGGAAAATGCAATTTAGGTTTTGAGTTGAATTCTTTAGTAGGTTTTGAATTCATGGGGATTTGATGTTTTAAGATAGTACTGGCATTTGAATTGATATGATTAATTAGAACTCATGTCTCTCCATTGTACAAGCATATATGAATTTTGAATAAAATCATCAAGGGTTGTTTCATTCATCTCACTATTGTGGTGTGTATGATTCTTGATTTAGGTTTAATTCAATGAATTAATTAAAATGCTTGAATGGGATTGTAGGTGGATATGTCTTGTATAAGGATTTGATTAGTATTGGGTTAGAATACATATTGATGAGATTGTAAGGAAATGTTATCAAGGATCCTATATGTTATGTGTTAAATTTTTCATGAACCCTTAGATGCTTATAAATTTGACTCCTCCAATGGATATATGGCACTGATTTAAGTTGTACTTATTCGTATGGTTCAGTATCTATTTTCCTTTACCTAGAGCTTGCTACAAATTGCAAATCAATGACTATCTTATACTATGAAATGTTGTTGTAGTTATCTCATGCTCCAAATAGTTGATATTATTGATAAAGAGCCAATTCTACTCGGTATTATCCTATTATGTTGAGCTATTTAATGAGATTATCTGTTGTTGTTAATGTTGTTTATGATGATGGTGTAGAGGTTGTAAACGCATTAAGGGATCACCCTCCCAAGTCTTGTTAGCCCAAAGTGTAGGAGGTCTTTCAAATCTTCATTAGTTGGTCCAGGTCCTTCGAGCTGCCCTTTATTGGAATTGGAAATTGCATAGGTAGATTAGAAGATCAACCTGTTTCTTGTAAAAAACACCAACACCTTGCATATGTTTGTGGTGGAGGTATTAAAAAAGAATTGTATGCCTATATTTCCTTTCATTAGATCTACCTTAGCCTAGCATATACTTGGGCCAAGTCTACAATTGCTTCAAACTCATGCGATGAAGACTATGTGTGATGAAATCCTAGACCTCAACCAAGATGTGGGAAGATTATGGGAGTTTTGCCAAGACCTAAGGCTGGTGGATAAAAATGTGAAAGACTAAGTTATTTAATTTTTTTGTCTTATCTTATACCATTTTACAAGAATGGCATGTGTCCTTGGGGAGTTATGCTCAAGGTAGCATGCCATTTGATTAAAGATATGATAATTCTCCTTTAGGACCTCTTAAATGTACCCATTGCACACTTAAGGAGACAAAGATAAATATAAGGAAGAAAATATAGAGAGAGAGACAGGGAGATAATGACAAACATAAAAATATAAAGGGAGACAGATCACTGATCGTGAGGCAACTCACACTAGGACCATGGTTGTGGGTTCAAAATATTTAAGATGCCTCCAAGAGTGATTCCTAGTAGGCGTGGTGGTGCCAGAGGTGGCAGAAATGCTGGTGTAAGAGATCCATTGGCTGCCAAGGGTTTCAGAGCCCTCCAGAGACAAATCGATGCATTGCAGGAACAAATGAGAAGAGGGTTAGACCCGGGAAGGAGAGGAGAAAGCAAGGATGAAGAAGAGGTGGAAGATACAGATGTAGAAGAGGAAGAAGAAGCTATTGATCGAGATCAAATGTGGCTGATTAGGTCCATTTCAAAGATCAGGAAAACACCTAGAATAGAAGTTCCCAGTTATTCTAGAAGTCTAAACCCAAAAAAGTTGATCGATTGGATCAACGAGCTAGAAGAATATTTTGAGTATGAAGAAGTAGAGGACCTAGATCAGGTTAAGTTCGCAAAAATGAAGCTAAAAGGCCATGCCAATATTTGGTGGAAAGAGGTCCAGTTGGAGAGAAATCGAAGAGGAAAAGGAAAGATCAGCAGTTGGGATCACATGGTGGAGAAACTGAAGAAGCAATTCATACCAGTAGATTATGAGTTAGATATGCTGAAGAAATTGCAAGGGTTTAAGCAAGGAAGTAGATCTGTGAAAGAATACATAGAAGATTTTCACAAGATGATCATCAGAATAGGCCATGCAGAGGCCAACAAGGAGAAGGTAGCCTGTTACCTTAATGGGTTACAATTGAGCATTTAGGAGGAGCTAAGCATGGTCAGAATGACCACCATTGAGGATGCATACCAGTTTTCCCTGAAAGTTGAGGAGAAATTGAACAAAAGATTTGACAGCAAGCAAAAATGCCAAGGAGGTCAAAGCGAAAGGGGTAGTGGAAGATCTTTTGGGAGTCAAAATGAGGATGAAAGGAAAAATGAAGATGTGGGTACAAGTCAAAGCTAGAGGAATGATAACTTCTACTACCCTCGTGATCAAAACAGTGGTGATCAAAGAGGTAGAGGATGAGGAAGATCTAGGTTAGGCCCTGGAAGAGGTGGTTTCAGAGGAACTCTTTTCCATTGTGGTGAAGAAGGGAATCAAGCCTATAAATGTCCACAACACCAAGGAAGGACAGAAAGAAGGCCAAAAGGTCGTGGAAGGGTTACACATGCAGATGAGGAGCTAGAGTCCGAGCATTCAAATGATGCAGAAAGGGGAGAAGCCCTAGGCGTTAGAAGAGCCCTGGTGACTAAAGAGAAGGTGCCATAACAAAGGAAGAATCTGTCCTGCACAAGGTGTAAGTGTGAAGACAAATGTTGTGAGGTCATTATTGACAGTGGGAGCACCGATAATTTGGTGTCAAAAGAGATGGTTACGAAGTTGAAGCTGAAAAGGGAAAGGCATCCGCATCCATATCAAATTGCCTGGTTGCAGAAAGACCACAAATTTCTAGTCAATGAGTAGTGCCTAGTGAAGTTCAAGATCAAAAGCTATCGTGATGAGGTAGTTTGTGATATCATCCCCATTGATGCATGTCACATGTTGTTGGGGAGGCCATGGCAGTTTGATAGGCATGTTGTATGTGATGGCCATGCAAACACTTATTCCCTGACAAAGGATAGAGTCCGTCATAAGTTGAAACCCTTGAAGAAGGACGAAGAAAAGGTATGCAATAGTGAAAGAATTTGTTTTATTGATGGAAAGAAATTTTTAGAAGGCATGAAGCATGAACGTATGTGTTATGCATTGATTCCAACAATGGACAAGGAAGATAGTGAGAAGGTGCCAATATAAGTTTATGGACTCTTGGATGAGTTTTAGGAGATTATTTCTGATAACGTACCTGAGGGTTTACCACCGATGAGCAAGACCAATCATCAGATTGACTTGATCCCTAGAGCCAGTTTGCTAAATAAGGTAGTGTTGTGCCCTCAGCACACACACCCCATTGGGAACGAGGACCCTCTTTTCTTTTTGCCTTGTCAGGTCTGTCGGGGCTACCTCGTTTTGCGTGCCCCTCTTTTTTGACATTTCGCATGGTCGGTATTACTCTAAGAAGTTTCATTTTGACATCGACCATGGTTTCTCTTTTGTTTTTCCTGCCCTCCGGGGGCTTGTGCGTTCCTTGGGCCTTTCAAGCTCTGGGCGGCCCTAGGCCCCTTCGGGCCCGGGCCTCCGGGGTTCCCCTTTCGAGTTTCCCTCCTGCATTTGCCGCCCCGACGGTGTTTCCGAGGCATCTTTCTGCCTTCCGGAACCCGCCCAGCCGTTGGCCATTCGTGGCTATTCGGGGGTTTCCCGGCCGGCCCCTGCTCCTTCGGGACCCGGGAGCCAGAATTCTATGCCCAGACTTTTGTCCTGTGATTGCCGTCCGCGACGACCATCACCCGTCGGTCGCCCGCCCTTCGGGCCCCGTGGTCCCTTTCGCCACCGCCGTTCAAACAAAGTGCAAAATCTAACGGCGGCGAACTCTTCAATGCACTCCGCCATCCGGGGCCCGACCGTTTCATCACCGCCACCGTCCGAAGTCACCAAAATTCAGTCGGCGGCCGTTGTTCCGCTGCCTCCCGCTTTCCGGATCCCGAAGCCTCGTCCGCCGCCGCCGACTCAAAATTTGAATCTTACCAACTTCTGGCGTGATCGTACGAGCATTAATTGTGACCATTAATGACCGATGGGGTATATAAACCGAGGCCCGCCACTATCATTTTAACTTGCGAATTTTAGCGGATTGGAGCAGCGACTGAATTGGAGCCCACTGTAAACTACACCATCACGATCATCGACCCCAGCATCGTTCCGTCAACTCTGCCGGTGCATCCCATCATCGTCCCGCTTAGCGAGTTGGAGGTAGGCCATCCTCGTTCGCTCTCCCGTCATTTTTGATCATTTTGAGGATTTAAATGAATTGAGCAACCAAATTAAATTGCATAAAATGAACACTCTCTGCGTTGCGCCCCAAACCCATATCCTTAGATTTTTCGCGGCCCCATCGGAATCGCCATTTTCATCTCCCGGGACTTGTCTGTGTCGCGGGTGTTCTTCGCATAGGGTGAAGAACGCCGCCGGGCCTGAGACCCTCCGTCGCCATCAAGATCCGAGCCATGAACCCCGCCTGCGGAGGTCAGCCCTTCCGGGCCCGGGCCTCTGGGTTTCTCGTCCCAGGCTGCCGCCTTGAATTTTCCACTGTTTTAACATGAAGGTCTTCTGGCTATCCCCTGTTTCCGTGTCCCCGGACCCTTCAGGCCCGGCTGTCCGGAGTTCCGTCCTCGGAACTCCGTGACGGTTCCGCCGCTGCTCACGGCGGAACCCTACCGATTTCACGACCTTCGGACTCCGGGATGTCCTTCACCGCCGCCGTCGCCCTAGCTTTGTTGAGATCACGGTGGCCTCCTCCGTGGATCCTTCCGGTCGCTGGGTTCCGGTCTCCCCGATGCCGCTGCTGCTCAGATCATTGCAGAATCCTCGCGGCGGCCGTCGGGGCGTGTCGGCCCTCCTTCCGGGTCCCGGTCCATCCTTCGCCACCGCTGTCGCTCGTGCATTCATGGGGTTTCCCGGTGGCCGTCCACCAATGGCGCCCCGTGTCTCGGACCCCGGTTGCATCATCGACAAGTAAGTGTTGCGGCCTGTCCCTCATGTCGTCCCGTCTTCCAGGCTCCGGTAGTCTGCTCGCCGCCGCCGTTTGAAACGATCAAAATTACACGGCGGCCGTCAGCTAGCAGCCTCCCGGCCTCCGGGTCCCGGTGCCCCGAATGCCGTCTGGTATAAAACTGTTAAAGTAAACCTAAATGCGGCCGTCCTTTTGCCTCCCGGGCTCCGGCTTCCGAGCTTCCGCCGCCGGACTTCTGCCCGATGCCCGCCGCCGCCAGCTCCCTTCGCCTGGCTGCCTTCCGACATGAAACCTCTGGAGCTCCTCAAATCGATCCAAATCAATCCAAATTGAAAATCTAACTTCGACCCACGTCCTAAATCATACCATTTTCCATCGTGGACCCCCTTAAAACATGAAATTTGGCCAACGAATGTCTCCGAGAACTTTCGGGCGTGTTTTCCCTTCCTGGCAGCATTCCTGCCAGGCAAGTCCGGCCCTCCGGGCCCAGATTGCTCATTTGCCCTAAAGTGAAATCAATATCGTTAGAGAATTAAATTTATGATGCATTTGAATGGTTGGTTATATAATATGCTCGCAATACAGACTAACATTAACGTTTTCAGTGTTTTCTTGTGCTAACTTCGCCCTTTGCCTGCAGGATATATGGAATCAGCCGCAGGAACTTCAGGGGCCTCTACCGAAAAGGACAAGGGTAAGAAATCCGGAAGGGCTGCCCGTGGGAAAGACGACAAAGACCAAATGAAGTTCCAATTTCAGGGTGAACCGCTCCAGTCAAAGGTTTCGAGTGACTGGAAAGAGATCTCAGACACCAACATAGGCCAGGTGGACATAGATGACTTCACCCAGAGGTTCAAGGTCGATCCCAAAACAAAGAATGCCCGATTGATATGCCAAAGCGGAATCGCTAAAGCTGCCAGCTTCCCTCCGTCTCTAATAGCACCTGAGTTGGTAATGGCTTGCCGAGAAGCCTACCAGACAGACACGCAAACGATCGTGGACAAAGAAGGGAATATCCTTGCCGACATGTCTCTGGAAGGAATTACACAAACATTCCACATCCCTACATTCCCGCATATGCAAGTCCCCACTCTCGAGCAGTGTCAGGCGGCATGGGATGCCAATCCATTGAACATCAAGAAGTCAATCAACATCTACTGGTTGAAGGAGAAGCGGGGCAGCGCTGCAAAAGTTCCCCAAGAGCTGTTCCGCAGCGATTTTCAAGAAGACTATCATGACTTGGTGACTATGCTAAGCAGAGTCATGGGTCTCCCAACAGCTGCCTACTTCCAGGAGTGGATGGCTTACTACATTGAGCAAATCATACGAGGAAATGAAGATGTGGAAACCAAGATCTCGTTTGACTGGGGGAGTATCATCAGCAACTGCTTCCATGAGCAATTCGTGAATATCAAGAAAAGCAACAAGTTCTATATGACCTCGTACCTGGTGTACTCATTGGCGGATCAGAGGCAATATAGTGGGCTCTTCATGGTGCCGAATGGAGATCACAAACGAGGGCTTAGGCCTTTTGACCGGTACCCTCAGCTATAATACCGCTACTTCAAAAAGGAGTACCGCCAGATCAATGATGCCTTCATAGGCCATATTATCAGATTGATAGTCGGGGACTTCGAGAGAAGGGTATCTCACAGCGCCAGGGCACTCCTGAAGGAGTATGCCTTCTTATACATTCAGTTCCCCAAATTCACTTACATCCGTGCCCAGGGATTCACGGAACGGCCGAACAAGCTGCCCAAATACCCAAATGATAGGATTATTCTCCTGGAGCTTTCCTAACAGCTTCAACATATTCAGGCAGTCTTCAGCCAGAAACATGTAGCAGGGATCCCCTATCCCATGATCCTCGGCCAGGGCCAGTATCGACTGCAAACATCTCAATGTGCTAGTAACTCAGAAAAGGAACTCAAGGAGTATAACTTTGAATGGTACACGGCTCGCCCACGAATGGACCCCCATGGCCACGTCAGGAAGGCGCTGGGGCCGGCATACGCCCACCTGTACCATGTTGAAGATTTTTGGGCAGATTGTAGAGATGATAAGGAGGTCCGTCAGAGACACTACATGCGAATGACAGTGCAGTTTTTAAGGAGAGTGCGGCTATTTCTGGTGCCTGACCAGCTTGAGGAAGATGAATCCACCCTGGTGCACCTGAGGTACCCTGGGGTTGCTGACCTGGCAATCCCCTCCATCGACTGGGATGAGCAGGAGGTTGAGGACCTGGATATTATCACAAAACCAATCATAACTTGTACCAAGGAGTGAGTTGATGGGCAAGTGGAACAACTAAAGCAACAGGGGGTGGCTCTAACATACGAGGCACTCAAAAGCAGGCTGAGTGCCATGGAGGACGTTGCTGCCTCCCCATCAGCTGGTGAGACTTCCAAGTCTCCCCCCATCACCAGGTCCCAGAAGAGGAAAGAAGCAGAAACGACACAGTCTGGGGGCCCCAAAGAACAAGCAACAAAGGATACGGGAGGCTCATCTCCCAAGAAGCTCAAAAAGACATTAATCACAATAGAGGCGCAGCCTCCATTGCTCCTTCCTCCCCCGACTGGTGTGCTGCCCCCCTCTCAGGCCGTAGCCGCCTCATCCCCACAAGCAGTGGACATTTCTGTCCACCTTGCCTCTTCGCCCCCGGTAGGGTCTATAGTCAATATTGACTCTTCCTCGAGCATGATCACTTCCCCTTCCTCTGTTGCTACCATGTCACCCATCACCTCGCTACCTTTGGCAACAATACCATCACCTATTCCCCTTTCTAGCATGCCCGAGGCTATTACACGGCACCTACAGAGTCTCCCTCCTGAGCTCTCGCAGCTTTTAATGGACCCTGCTCTCCAAGCTGCCCTCACCCAAGCCCTCGCAACAGCTCAGCCGTCGCAACCGCCGACAGGTCCGCCGGCCATGGAGGCCACCATGCAGATTTCCAAGGAGATGGAGGAGCTGGAGCAGGAGGCTTTAAAGCCTATGGAGGAGGAGGCCGATGACTATTACGAGCAACCCGAGCACGAGCATAGAACCATTGACGAGGTTGCTTATGAGGAAGAAGAGACGGGCTCCTCCGAGGGTGGGGATGGAGAGGATGGCTCGGGCGATGGGAAAATTATTCAGATTTCTGATGAGGATGTTGGAAAAGGGGCGGAACCGTCACCACGTGGTGAAGAGGGACAGCCACCAGAGGGGCAGCCCGAAAAGGATATCACTGAGGCAGAGACCCACATGGTAGGGAGCCCCAAGCCCGAGGCTGCTAAGAAGAGGAAAGAAGAAGAGGCAGCAAAAGAACAGGATCTCACTCAGATACTGACCACCAAGGCACTCGTAAAAAGCCTCGTGTTCTATCAAGACTCTGACGAAGAGGAGGATGCTACCAGGGAAGAGGAAGAGCTTGAAAAGGAAAAGGAGGCAGAAGTCTTGCCCCTGACTGAGACAGGTGAAGGCAACCATGATACACCCAAGGATAAGTCCTCCATGCCCGATTGGCTGGGAAAGCAACTTGAAAAGACTACTCCTGTCCTGAGCGACCCGAGGTCAAGGTTGGAGGCCATCTTGGCTTGATCTCTAGCCACAACAAAGAAGGAGAAGAAGCCTAAGGTCTGTTCCAAGATAACCATGGACGCTTCTGGCTCCCGGGCTGCACAAGTAGCAATGCCAACTATTGGCCAGACCAGAGTAAGCTACAATATCTCCATAATCAACCTAGGGACAGCCACCAGGGAACAGAAGGTCAGACATCTGGAGGAGTCAGTGGCTACGGTGGTGCATCTGATTAAGCAGGATAAGACCACCAAAGATGAGCTAAAGGCGTAGGTTGCTGCCCTAACCGACTACATCTAGCAGTGGTCTTCAATAGACGACCTCCCCACTACCTCGACGGCCACGCCACAGCTACTCTCCAAGGAGCAGATAGATAAGCTGGAGAGGAGGAAAAACTTAGAAAAGACCACGGAAGACTAGTTCCAGTAGGTTGCGAAGGTCAGAAATGTTGGGATTGGCTTGGCTGTACAGATAGCCAACAGGTTCCTAGACTTGATTCAGTCCTTGGAGGGCACGAGGAAGCTCTACACCAACTTCCCTACGATCTACGACTCTGCCTTCCCGAAGGTTGAGGCTATCCTTCAAATGCCAGAAAGCACGTGGGAGGAAAAGCTAGAACTGAGGAAGGAAGATCACTGGTTGGTGGACATATGGCGCAGAGACCTCATCAACCGTAAAGAGAGGATGGAGCAGATCCAGAGCAGGGTGGATCCAGATATTGCATGGATCAAGGAGATCCGAACAGAATGCACCGAGTACCTCAAGATGATAACAGGCCATGATATGCCCACGGTGCAATTAGATGCGGAAAAGGTTAGGTCGTATTTTGAGGAAAGGATGAAGGACGGGACAGTCAGAGATATCACAACAGACTTCTTGAGTTTCACCGCCCGTGCCTTCGATAGATCAGAGCTCTTCAGAGATCAGGGCTCAAAATATGATGAGGACTAGAAGCGGCTAGAAGAGAATGCCAAAGAATGGAGCTACCAGGCGTTGAGATGCGAGATCCTTGAGATCGATAAGCTCCAGGCCATAATCCTCAAGCATATTGAACACACAGCCTCCGAGGAGCAACCCGATAGCCCGGCCAAGGAAGAAGACTTCCCAGAAGAGTAGCTACAGCCAAAGAAACAACAATTAGCTATAGGACGAAAAAGCAAATAGTGTCATCCACTAGATGACAAAATAGGGAAAAGACAAAAGATGTTTTTTAATTGTAAATCTATTTGGGGGTAGGTGAAACCCTAATTTGTAATGAATCATGGCCACACAATGGAAATGAATCTTGGCCATTCATTTGGTTTTTTGGAAACTATAAATAGAGCACTCCCCTCATTTGCAAAAGTGAGAGTTGAGTTGTAAAGATATGCTGCAAAAATTTATAAGAAATAGCATTGATTTGGTGCATTTCCTTGTTTTCTCCCATGTTATTTGATTCACTTCTCCAATCTTAGATGTTTAACTTAGATCTATTTGCTGTTTAGTTAGCTGTTCATGTTATTTGGATAATTTTAGGAATGCTGTTGGCTGTTCATGAAAATTCTTGCTTTGTTGATGATCCCTTAGTCCATACTTTTTGCTGTTTGCTGAAGGTAGATAGCTTTGCAAAGTTAGCCTGGACCTGATTTAAGCTGCCTCAAACACTTATCTTTAGTTCATGCATGTATGTGGTGGATGAAGGATAAAAATCTGCAGCCCTTAGAAGATTGCACGATTCCCATGATACTGTGAAATCCCTGGTTAAGTGGGATATTGTTTTGAAGGAATTGTCCATTGCAGGGACTCCATTATCACTATTCGCAGCAAGCTTTAGGCTTAGGAACTTTTCTTCCCGTCGCTCTTTTTTCACTTTCTTTAGAAACTGAACAACACCAAGGTTCATTGCACTTTATAAAGCCAAATCTAACGATTAGATGGAGTTTGAGACTGCTGTTTGAACCTACAACCAAGACATAACTGCTTTCATGCTAAAAACTCTTTTTTCGAAGATCCAACTTCATGCCTTGTGCCCATACTTTGTGTTTCTGTAAGGCTGCCTTGTGATTCCAGCAAATCACATCAAACTACTAAGGTATCTTAGCATTGTCATGACCTGACACCCGAGAGACCTTGGGATAGTGTTCTGCAATTCAATTATGGGAGATTGTCTTTCAAGAGAGGTAGTGCATCTACGCACTACCTGTGTTGAGAAGTGCATAAAAACACCATCAACACATCTCTCGTCATCATTTCTCATCATCATTTCTCATCGTCATTTCCCATCATCATCTCTCATAATGTTGGCTTGTTGGATCCTCTTGTCATCATCTAATTTCTTCATTTTCCGCAGTAACATCACAGCATGAATAGTTAATCATCATCAGCAATACATCCATCATACATCCATTATGCATTCATCTTGCATTAATAAATCATCAGAATTATGCATATCATCTAACATGTATCATCATCATAATATAGATCTGTTAGTCTAAGCATCTCATAAATCATCCATTGCATAATTACAACATATCACATCATCAATCTCATCCATCATTGCATCATATCATTTAAGTTGTTTAGGATAATATAGATTTGTTATTCTAAGCATCTTAAAATCATCTCATTTGCATCATCATCCATAACCATCCATTTTGAACCTCTTTATCCTGAGATCGACCCTCAAATTAAATCTTTTCGCTTGATCTCTCGAGGGGGCAATGTACCAGTGTACTTTCCACTAGGGCATCCAAAAAAAATAGATATTTTTTTATCGCGACAAGTTTATTCTTTGAACCAATGCAACAAGTACATTGATTCAAAGAGGGGCTAAATGTAGACATGCAAAATTAACATTCTGCATTAATCAAGTTCACTCATCAACTGAACTAGATTTCACATTAGGTCCATTCATCAATTAATCAGGTTCACCTTTATTCACTTAGCAGGTAATTTCATTAATCTACATTTCGTAAGGTCATTTATTTAAAATCAAGCAAACATTATCATCTGCCTTTTAATAAATCAAACATCCATTTAAATCAAATCCTAAATCATATTCCATCATTTTCTAATTCAAATAAATCAAATATCAAAGTCGTAAAAGTCAACTCAGCTAATCATCATTAAACTAACATAATCATCATTTATTTAATCTAACCATGATTAAATACTAATCTCACCCACTTGCATTCTCTAGATATCTCCACTTGCACAAATAAATAAATTTTATTGATTTATTAAAAACCCTCATTTTCCCTCAACATGACAAGTTGATTTGTCCCTCCAACATTGCATTTATTGCTATTTTTTCTTGTCCCCCTCTCAAAATTTATTGCAAAATTTGAATTTGAATTCTCCTTCTCATGGGCACTCTTCCCAAATCTTGCACAACCATTGGCCTATCATCATTTGACAAATGGCCACTCCTCATTAGTGGATCTTTAGTCCCACATTCACCATCTTGGCCAATCTATCATCAAGAAAATCTATAAAAGAAGGCCTTCATTCTCATTCATGGATCCACAACTTTTATGCAAAGGTTACTCTCTGAATTTGAGAACTCATCTTGCTCATTATTTCCATTGCATTTACATCATCTTGAGCTTTGATCAAGGATTGGGAAAGCGTCACTAGCACATGTGACACCAATCCACTATGGAATAGGTAACTTGTGTTTGCTTTCATGATGCTTTTAGTTTTTCATCCTTTGTTGCATTTTTGAAGCATTTGCAAGGTATTTCATAGAGGCATTTTGATAGATTTGTGAAATACTAAACCCTATATGAAGTTTAGTGTTTGCAGATTTTAATGGATGCCTACAATCTTAATTGAAATTTGTGTCCAATTTGCTCATTTGTGCTATGTGGAAATATAATATCCTTTGTACACTATTAGATTTATTAAACTAAAGTAGATGTAACAAACTAAAAAAATAAAAAAATTAGTAGACTTAAAAGGGGGCAGAAATGGAAAGGATGGTGGATGTAATAGTAGTGTAGGATTAACTACTATATTTTTAGTAGACCTAAAAGAGGGGAGAAATCTAAACGACGATGGTTGACATAGGAGTGTTGTATGATTGACTTTAATAAAGTATTAAAGTGTGCTATAAAATATGTTCAAAAGATTGGAAAAACATTTGTATTTTCGGCAATGGTATAAGAATCTTAAAATCATCAACAAGATCTTTTATAAGCAAGTGAAAAAATAAGAGATTATTCTTTAAGTATTAAAATTAAAATCATACTTCATTAGAATAAATCAAGATTAAAGATGACGAAAAAAGCACGTCTGGTTATGTATTTAATTTTGGGACTGGAGTTGTCTCATGGTCTTCAAAGAAGCAGCGAATAGTCTATCTTTCATCAGTTGAAGCAGAATATGTGGCACCCACAAGTGCAGTCTGGATGAGAAGAATTTTGAAAGAATTGCAAAATGAACAAATGGAGGCAACAAAAATTTACTGTGATAACAATTTAGCCATAGCTCTCTCAAAAAATCCAGTCTTCCATAAGAGAAGCAAGCACATTGATACCAGGTATCACTTTATTAGGGAATTAATTAACAGTGGTGTCATATAAATTTAGAGTTTTGCAGATCAGAAGAGCAAAGTGCAGATATTTTCATAAAGGCACTGGGAAGAGATAATTTCATTTTTCAAAGAAACAGATTGGGCATGGTGGACAGTGCAGTTATGTTTAAGGGGGAGTGTTGGAATGTAAACCCAACTGCTGCTACTACCGTCCTCCTACCTACCACCATCCAAGACCCTCGCAGTATCATGCCTCATCTACACCGCCAGCCAGTCAACAGCGATACTGTGGGGAACCATTTACCAAGCTGCCTCCGCCAAAGGATATTTCGTAATACGGAAAATTGATATTTAAGTTCTAATATTAAAGTAAAGGACACTTTATTTAATACATTTTGTTCGAGAAAAGTTAGTTAGGTAATTTGTAATAAATTTTATTTTGTTCCCTCCCTTCCGTGAATGTTTTTCATGTGACTTTTAACTTTTACCTATATTGGTATATCCATTTTTACTTTGAAAGATAAGGCGAATGTGAACATACAAAAATTAATGAGCAGCAACTCTGTGTTAAAGATATTATTTTCTGTGAAAATTCCTTTGCCTTTTTCCTTCACAAGAGCTGATGGTGAGAACAAAACTTGAGGAAATATTATTGGTCCAACAAATTACACCGTCAGCAATGATTAATGGAAAATTCACCATCAATAATTCATCAATAATTCACCGTGGTTGAAAATTCACAGTCAAGTCTTTCAAAAACTTTGATTTTATTAAAAATATTACTTTCGATGAATTTTGGGCCATGGTGAATTGTTGGCGGTGAATTTTTCCACTATTACACAACAATTTGTTATAACTACTTTACATTAGTTTTATTCTTCAAAGGTATACCACTAATGGACCTAGAATGATGTTCTATAATAAATACTCTTAATACTTATGTTATGGTGGTCTCATAAATACATTATCAATCAAACCCTAATATGTTTTTTTTTGGTGATTATTGCCATCCTTTTCAAATAAATAAAGAAATTCTTTAAATACAACAACTAATATTATAAATTTATAGAATATGCATTAAATCAACTATAATAACTAGTGAAATAATAAAAAATAAGTATATTTAAATTTTGAATTTTAAAAAGAGGATATTAAATCTATAATTAAGTAAAGGTTTGCACTTGTAAACTTTATTTCACATAATACTTAAAAATCTAAAACATGAGGAATACATTTTTAAAAATTAATAATAATAATTTAGATATAAACTAAATTTGTATATAAGTAATTTTTTTATATTTTAAATAATATAAATAATAATAAAAAATACAAGAAGAAAATGTATAAATATACAATTTTCACTGTTACAATTATATCTAAATTTAATAGAATTATAAATCTTCAGCTGATACTCATTTTTAGATATTTTCTAATGATGTATGAAAAAACTATTATAATTTTTAGTACTAAAAAATTATTTCTTATTTTTTTAATTGATTTTAAAGGATCTTGTTGATGATTTTTTGAGATTATTATACCTTTTCTAATAGGTAAATGTATTTTTCAATCGTTGAACATATTTTATAATTATATATTTTATTAATTGATTTATATGATAGATTGTGGTTGTATTTACTATCTCTCTCTATATATAAAGGATGAAAATGTATATATTAAAAAAATAATATATTATCTTTTAAACAACTTTAAAATATTATATTCTAGTCATTTTTAAAAATTAAATATTTTTTCTTCATAATCTTCAAGTGCAAAGTTTCAATTAATTCCTCACCTTTAGTCTTAGTTTCTTCCATTTTAAAAGTTTACTCTTAAACAATCAACCTTTGTTTTTCACTTGATTTTGAAAGATATTATTGATGATTTTGAGATTCTTTTACCTTTCCCAAAAACCAAATGTAATCTCCAATCACAAACATATTTTATAATATATTTTATTAATAATCAATCCAATAACAATTACCATCCTTCCAATTTCTCCCCTCTTTTAAGTCTACTAAAATTACCTTTTAGTTTACTAAATTTTAAAACTATTGGAAGGGTTAATATAAAATATTTAGTCAATTAAATAAATGTATATAATTTTTTAATATGGTACAATATATTTTTATATAGATGATATATTAAATATCTGTTTTCATATTAATTAGATAATAAAGGTAATTTAATGATAATGATAATTATAAATTAATGTAGAATTTAAATGTGTAAATAAAATAAAATAAAAATATGGTATTTGATTTTGATTTTAATGATGTTTTTTTTGTTTAGATGTCAAATATCTATTTTACAATATTTATAATGTTTGTTTTCTATTATTAACTTAAAAATTCAATTAATCTATAGAGGAGAAGTGATCTTAGTAGTTGCGAGAATGATTTGATGCAAGATTCATATTCTTCTAAGTTCGATTCCTAAAAGATGCTAGGTGATGTGCTATAATAAATACTCTAATGATTTCATTATGGTGCTTTTATAAATGCTCTATCAATCAAATCTTATAGAAGATATTATTTTCAAATGAACAAGACTACAAATAAATAAAATATAATAAATAATCATCACCTAGTAATCATCACCTGTACTACGTTTTCAAAGGTGCAAGATAAGAATGTGGCTTCGGCAGGGATTCAAAATTTCTTATAATTTGTTGGGCCAATAATATTTCCTCGGGTTCTGTTCTCACCATCAGCTCTCCTTCAAAACTGTTTTTTTTAAAATAAATCAATGGAAATTATTAGCAGGCACTACGGTGGTTCATTCATATTGAAGTAAATCCAGTAGAAACCAATCTACGACCATCCTATCTACCCGTGAGAGCTAGTCTTATCATATTCTTTTTAATGCTTAGAAGAACGACGCCATTTAGGATCTGGTAGATTTAAATTCGTAATAATTTTTATACAGGTAGAAACACAACGCAGTCACAGGAAGAGGTATATGGGCAAAACCTAGTCATGAGGAAAAAGACAAAGCCTTGTAGGGCTCCGGGCCTTCATGACTGGTCACAGGAAGAGGAATCTCCTCTCCAATCAACAGCTTCTCTGAATGCAGTGAAAGTGCATTCAGAAGGCGAAGGGCATTCCAACCAAATGCAAGGGCCTCCGATTGAAGAGATATCAGATTTGGCAAACCCAGAGTCTCCTCTCCCATCAACAGCTTCTCTGAATTCAGCGAAAGTGCATTCAGAAGGCGAAGGGCATTCCAACCAAATGCAAGGGCCTCCAATTGAAGAGGTATCAGATTTGGCAAACCCAGAGTCTCCTTTCCCATCAACAGCTTCTCTGAATTCAGCGAAAGTGCATTCAGAAGGCGAAGGGCATTCCAACCAAATGCAAGGGCCTCCAATTGAAGAGGTATCAGATTTGGCAAACCCAGAGTCTCCTTTCCCATCAACAGCTTCTCTGAATTCAGCGAAAGTGCATTCAGAAGGCGAAGGGCATTCCAACCAAATGCAAGGGCCTCGAATTGAAGAGATATCAGATTTGGCAAATCCAGAGAGAGTGATCGGTGGCAGGTTAAAGTATATTTCATGCTTAGCTAATTCAAATAATCTCTGTGTACATTTTTGTGTTCTGCTTCTCTGATCTTAGACAAAAGTAAAGGGTGATACTTTATAGAATTATGGTTTTATTCGAAAATCAATGCGTAGTTGTGTATTAATTGATGACTGTTTCTTTTTGCAGCCAGGATAGTCAGGTTAAGAATCACAACGCAGGTATATCATCCTTCTCTTTATAAAATGTATGTTATTTCTTTTGGTTTGGCTACTGTACCCCCCAATAGATGTCTTTCTCTTGCTCGGGTTTGTGCTTTTACTGTATCAGAGTTATGAGATCTCCTACTCTTTAAACGGCTATGATTCTAAATTCTCTTTTTTTAGGTCATTATATAGAGACCGAACTAGCAAATGAAACAATTTATTGGTTTAAAATGATATTTGTGCAGATGAAGATGGAGTGGAGAATGTTAACCAGCCTCCTCATTATCGGATAAGGAAGATACCAAACATACCCAGATCCGTTAGGGATCATCTGAGAATAGCAAGAATGAAAAAGTAGCCCATATTGCTAGTGAGAATTTAAGACTTGATTTTGTATGCTGGACAAGGATCTGATACAAATATTTGATTCGAAATGTTTTCGATCTTAACAGATTTGATTTATAACAGACCATAAGCTATCAGTTAATTGTGTATAACTGTGAAGCCATGTCTTGAATGCCTGCTCATTGAGACATGGCAGATAAATTGAGGTTTGAACTTGCTATCATTATTTGTGTTTTTCAATGGTTCAATCATTTTAATATATATCATTATCTGTGTTTTTCAATGGTTCATGTTATTAAAATTTTATGGAGCAACCACTATTATTTCATGGTTCATTTTATTAAAATAATTTAATAGGTGACTCCGATGTTTCAGTTACCTCTAGGCGAGATATAATTGCTCAGTTCATTTTATAGATTTTTTTTTTTTAATTATATAGATATCTATATATATATTTTCACTCTTGATTCAAATATAAATCAAAAATTTGAAAATCACAATTGCACAAAAAGATATATATAAATAACAGTATTTATTGACAGACTTCAACAAAATAAATAGCCCTCTTTATCTCTCTACAGTAGCAGCAAGGTTTAAAAGAGCCTTTTATCTTTAAAAGGAGCTTTTACATGACACATATTATTTGCTGCAGTCGAACAGAAATTAAATGAACTCTTGAAAACAAATTAGGTAAATAAAAAACAAGCTAATTAAAAAGAGAAAAGCTACCAGTTACTGCTCTTCAATAATAAACGTTCTAATTTTTCTTCTTTGATAATCAGTAGTGTGATTGTTTGACTGGTTTGTAAAATATTATTGAGAAAAGTTTTGGTGAAGATATTAGCAATTTGTTTAGATATACGGTAAAACTTCAATTCTATTTGTTCATTTTAAATTAAATATTAAATAAAATAATATTATATTTTTTATGTGTTTCAATATAATATGAATATAGGATTTTTTTCTTATTGCAATTGTGCTATTATTGTATGCTCTTGGAACAAGTATACATCTTGAAAGATCTTTCTAATCAATATGGCTTGACAACTGTGGATGTGGTAGCAATATATAGTACTTAACATAATGAGATAGACAATATTTTCTTTGTTCTTACTACTCCAAGATACAATTCTAGATGTAAGTGATAAAACCCCCCACTTGACATTTTTTATTAAAATTAATTTACTCCAAAATTTGTGTAGCACCTATATAATCTAATACTATTTTTTGAAGCATGCTAATGAGACTCATGTAGATCTTGCATGCACTAAAAGATTAAAGTCATTACATACATTATATTGGATCTTGTTATTGTGAGATACATGAGGCTCCCAACCAAGTTTTTATATAAAATAACATTTATCTTGGAACTTGCATATTTCATAACCAATTTCTCACCAAATGCTAAATGAGTTGAAACTATTATTCATGTCTTTATTCTAAACTCCTCTAATAAATCTACTACACGTTGCATTTGAGAAATGAATATATATTTTGATTGCTATTGCACTTCCACATCAATAAAGAAATGTATTGGTCCTAGATATGACATTTCAAATTTATATTTCATTTTTTTAATTTTTTTTTCTATTATAATTTTACTATTACTTATATAAATAAGATCATCAACATAAAGATAAACAATAATAATTTCCCTATCAACATCCTTGTCATACATGGTTGGATTTAAATAACTTTTGTTGAATCCCTAATTTTATAAACATCTACCAATCCTTGCATACCAAGCATGAGGGGCCTACTTCAACTTAAAGATTTTTTTCAACTTGTAAACTAATTTCTTAACCTAGAGTTTCATAGTCTGTTGGTTGCTCCACATAGACCTTCGCACCTATTTAACCATTAAAAAGTGTCGATTTCATACTATTTGACATGAAATCCACTTGCATTGTGCAATAATTGACAAGATAATATTTATGGTATCAAATTATGTAGCTGAAGTGAAGGTTTCTAAATAATTTTCACGAAGTGTTTGTGCAAATCTCAATTTTCACTAGGTGTTTGTGCAAATCTCTCGGAAACTAATCTTATATTGTGTAATTTCATGGACTATCAACATGATATTTTACCTTATAAATATATTTGACATCAACCCATGTTTACCGTTCGAAAGATGAACTAATTTTTATACAATATTTTTGATAATTGGATCCATTTCTTCATTCATAACATCAAACTATATTTTCTAGTTACGTTCTCATTCTTCTTCATACACATATGGTTAAACATTAACATGACTTATAATATTTTGCCTCACCTCATATGGTTGAGACATGTTTCCTCACTTTGTGAGACACCTCTTACATGGTCACTTGATACTCACAAGAACACTTTTCATGTGAGTTAACAAGTGTTCCATAATTGGAAGGGTAGTTGGTCATTATACTCAACTTTTCCAACTTCACTACCTTGCCTATATACTCAAGGTTACATTGTACATTCTACTAAAATCTTTTACCATCTCTTGATTATATCAATTAGGCTTTATAGTGTAGAAAAATGTACTCCTTTATATTTTCACACTTTGTTTGGGCCTCTCAATTAAAATGGACTTACTTATGCTTTAATAAGCCCTATTTTACACATACAAGCCTAATAAATTAAATTTTTTGAAAGGGAAACCCAACAACAATTAATGCCAACACATAACTGACAAGGGAGAAAACCCGAGACACAAAATAACACTCACAGAATAATATTTTATTCAAAAATATTGAACTCTTACATGCAGAGGATCTCAAATCCTCAAGCTCTGAGATACGTGCAATTACAGACTTACAAAAATTACCCAGATTCCCCCTTTCGCAGCATGCGAACTTCTTCCCTAAAAAGTTACCCAAAAATTAGAAACTAGCCCATAAATAGACACTTTTCGGTTTGGAACCAAAAACAACATTCAAGATATGAGTTTTCGCAGTTTGGCGCCAAAATTACAATTTAAAATTCAAGTTTAAATGCACAGTAAAAATTAGCACATTTCTAAAATATGTACCAACTTCCGGAAGCCATAACTTTTAATCCGACTGCTGGATCTTCAATGATAATACCTTTTCGGAAAGCTCTCGAGAAGTCAATTTTCCACAAAGTAGGGCCTATGACATCTACTTTGGTTTATCCATAAATTTTTAGGGCAATCCAGGATCGTTTAGTGCCTCAAACTGAGCTCGGAAGGTTTTTCAGGGAAAAAAGCATAAACTGGAACTTGAATAAATTTCAAATCGTGAATGATCTTGACCTGATTCTTTCACCAGACAATGTAGTTTTCCATCCTGAACCTTCCCATAAATTTTTGTCTTCCCACGACTTCAAATTCAAACTTGCTAAAAATAGCAGTTGAGTAGAAAAAGCAGAAAAGCAGTTCTGAAAGTTGGAAACCCTTATTTGACGAAAAAGGTATCCAAAAATGCAAAAACATCTACAAAAAGAAAACATCAGAAAGAAAAGTGGAAATCATCTTTTTGGGTGATGCAAGATTGCCCTCACACCACTGGATGCTCCTACATCAGACACCCAGGGTAATTTGAGAAGTGACCACATCACGTCTCAGATGATTGAGGAAAACCCAAACGGTCAACCTCTACCTTAGATAGCCAGGATGAATCTTCCATAGGCCTTCCTCTCCACTTCACCAAATATTCTTCATATTGCTTGTTTATGGTACTCCTTCCCACATGGCTATCCAGGATTTCTTGAATTTTCTCCTTCTCTGAAGTAGGTGCTGGAATGCCACACTATTCTATTGTTGGTACTTCATCTGTGCCACCTTCATGATACTTTGTCAAAGCTGAAATATTGAACACAGGGGAAATGCTGACTCCATCTGGCAACTCTACCTCATACGCATTCCCTGATTCATGCCTCTTTACAATTTTACAGGGACCAAACTTTTTCATCTTCAATTTTGTTATAGGCTATCACTGGAAACCTTTATTTTCTCAAGTGGACCATCACTTCATCACCAATCTGAAACTCCTTATATCTCCTTTTTTGATCTTCCTTAGCCTTATACTGCATATTCATCTTGTTAATATGTTCTCTGCCCTTCTCATGTATATTCTTGATGTGCTCTGCAAAGTCTTTGGCTTCAGCACTTGTCTTCTTCTCTTGGACCATCTTCCTCAATTTTGGAGCGGTCCTGGGACTGCCTCCATACACAATCTAGAATGGTGATCTCCTAGTGCTTCTGTTGATAGAATTGTTGTAAGAAAATTTTGCCCAGGGCAAGATCAAGTCCCATCCCTTGGGTTTATCTTCTACCAAGCATCTCAGTAGGGTACCTAGAATTCTATTCACAACCTTAGTCTACCCATCAGTTTGTGGATGGTGTGCAAAACTGAACTTCAACTCTGTCTTCAACTTTTTCCACAAGGTCTTCATGGGTCTTCTGGCATGGGATGAAATGTGCCATCTTCAAAAACCTATCAACTACCACAAATACTGAATCATTCCCTCTATGTCCTTGGAAAACCAAGAACAAAAGTCCATACTTATATCCTCCCATGGCCTCTCTGGTACAGGTAAGGGCTGATACAACCCACTATTTTGGCTCACTCCTTTAGCCATCTGACATACCCTACAACTTTGCACAAACTTCTTCACATCTTGTGATAATTAAGGCCAATAATAATGCTCACTGATAATGGCAATGGTCTTATCCCGACCAAAATGTCATGCCATTCCTCCACTGTGCTTCTCCTTTATTAGGTTCTCCCTCATGGAACTCCTTGGAATACATAATTGGCTTCCCTTAAACAACATGACATCCTAGATTATGAAATCCAGCCACTTCATCCTATCAATTGTAACAGGCTCCTTGCAAGCTTTCCAAGCCTTCGCAAAATGAAGATCTTCAGGATATAATGTCTTGAGTTAATTGAACCCAACCACTTCAATTTGCATCTCTGTCAACAATGTTTTCCTCCTACTTAAGGCATCTGCAGCCCTATTTGACTTTCCACTCCTATGCTTTAAAACAAAGGTATAACTCTGCAAAAATTCTACCCATTTCATATGCCTCTGATTTAACTTTCCCTGACTACTCAGATACTATAATGCTTGATGATCAGTAAACAAAACAAATTCCTTTGGCAACATATAATGTCTCCATTTCTTTAATGCTTGAACTATTGCATAAAATTCTTGATCATACACAGAGTACTTTCTCTTTGCATCATTTAAATTTTCACTAAAATAGGCAATGGGCTTACCTTCTTGGCTCATCATTGCTCCAATTGCATAACCACTGGCATCACAATCCACCTGAAACACCTTATTGAAATCTGGGAGGGCTAAAACTAGTTGCTCTGTCACCTTCTGCTTCAATAAATCAAAACTCTTCACTGCTCTAGTGCTCCACTTGAACTGTTTTCTGTCCCTTCTCATTGTTTCAGTCAGGGGTGCACAAATACTACTGAAGTTTCTAATGAACTTCTTGTAAAAACTACCCAAACCATCGAAAGATCTCACCTCAATAGCAGTTCTTGGGGTAGGCCATTCTAGAATAGCCTTCATCTTCTTTGGGTCCATCTTGAGACCTTCTGCTGAGTCAACAAACCCCAAATACACTAACTCTTTCTTCACAAAACTACACTTCTTCAGATTAATCAACAATTTCTCTTCTCTCAACTTTTCAAAGACTCTATGAATATGCATCAAATGCTCACCTAGGGACTTACTAAATATTAAAATATCATCTAACTACACAATGACAAAATTCCCTAGAAACTCTTTCAGTACTTCATTCATGAGCCGCATGAATGTGCTCAGTGCATTGGTTAGCCCAAAAGGCATGACTAACCACTCATATAGGCCCTCCTTGGTCTTGAAGGTAGTCTTCCATTCATCACCCTCTCGAATCTGGATCTAGTCATATCCGCTCTTTAGATCAATCTTCATGAAGTACTGTGCTCCACTCAAACAGTCCATCAGGTCATCCATCCTTAGAAAGGGAAATCTGTACTTGATTGTTATCTGATTTATAGCTTCGGAGTCTATACACATTCTCCACTCCCCATCCTTCTTTGGTGCTAGTACTGTAGGTACTACACATGGGCTTAGACTCTCTTGAATCAAACCCTTTCTCAACAAATCTTGAACTTGTCTGTTCAACTCCTCATTTTCTGTAGGAGTCATTTTATGAGCTACCTGTTGATGGTGTTTTTATGCACTTCTCAACACAGGTAGTGCGTAGATGCACTACCTCTCTTGAAAGACAATCTCCCACAATCGAATTGCAGAACACTATCCCAAGGTCTCTCGGGTGTCAGGTCATGACAATGCTAAGATACCTCAGTAGTTTGATGTGATTTGCTGGAATCACAAGGCGGCCTTATAGAAACACAAAGTATGGGCACAAGGCATGAAGTTGGATCTTTGAAAAAAGAGTTTTTAGCATGAAAGCAGTTATGTCTTGGCTGTAGGTTCAAACAGCAGTCTCAAACTCCATCTAATCGTTAGATTTGGCTTTATAAAGTGCAATGAACCTTGGTGTTGTTCAGTTTCTAAAGAAAGTGAAAAAAGAGCGAAGGGGAAGAAAAGTTCCTAAGCCTAAAGCTTGCTGTGAACAGTGATAATGGAGTCCCTGCAATGGACAATTCCTTCAAAATAATATCCCACTTAACCAGGGATTTCACAGTATCATGGGAATCGTGTAATCTTCTAAGGGCTGCAGATTTTTATCCTTCATCCACCACATACATGCATGAACTAAAGATAAGTGTTTGAGGCAGCTTAAATCATGTCCAGGCTAACTTTGCAAAGCTATCTACCTTCAGCAAACAGCAAAAAGTATGGACTAAGGGATCATCAACAAAGCAGAAATTTTCATGAATAGTCAACAACATTCCTAAAATTATCCAAATAACATGAACAGCTAACTAAACAGCAAATAGATCTAAGTTAAACATCTAAGATTGGAGAAGTGAATCAAATAACATGGGAGAAAACAAGGAAATGCACCAAATCAATGCTATTTCTTATAAATTTCTGCAGCATGTCTTTACAACAACTCAACTCTCACTTTTTCAAATGAGGGGAGTGCTCTATTTATAGTTTCCAAAAAACCAAATGAATGGCCAAGATTCATTTCCATTGTGTGGCCACGATTCATTACAAATTAGGGTTTCACCTACCCCCAAATAGATTTATAATTAAAAAACATCTTTTGTCTTTTCCCTATTTTGTCATCTAGTGGATGATACTATTTGCATTTTCATCCTGTAGCTAATTGCTATTTCTTTGGCTGTAGCTACTCTTCTGGGAAGTCTTCTTCCTTGGCCGGGCTGTCGGGTTGCTCCTCGGAGGCTGCGTGTTCAATATGCTTGAGGATAACGGCCTGGAGCTTATCGATCTCGAGGATCTCGCATCTCAACGCCTGGTAACTCCATTCTTTGGCATTCTCTTCTAGCCGCTTCCAGTCCTCATAATATTTTGAGCCCTGATCTCTGAAGAGCTCTGATCTATCGAAGGCACGGGCGGCGAAACTCAAGAAGTCCGTTGTGATATCTCCAGCTGTCCCGTCCTTCATCCTTTACTCAAAATACGACTTGACCTTTTTCGCATCTAATTGCACCGTGGGCATATCATGGCCTGTTATCATCTTGAGGTACTCAGCGCATTCTGCTCGGATCTCCTTGATCCATGCAATATCTGGATCCACCCTGCTCTGGATCTGCTCCATCCTCTCTTTACGGTTGATGAGGTCTCTGCGCCATATGTCCACCAACCAGTGATCTTCCTTCCTCAGTTATAGCTTTTCCTCCCACGTGCTTTCTGGCATTTGAAGGATGGCCTCAACCTTCGGGAAGGCAGAGTCGTAGATCGCAGGGAAGTTGGTGCAGAGCTTCCTCGTGCCCTCCAAGGACTGAATCAAGTCTAGGAACCTGTTGGCTATCTGTACAGCCAAGCCAATCCCAACGTTTCCGACCTTCACAACCTGCTGGAACCAGTCTTCCATGGTCTTTTCTAAGTTTTTCCTCCTCTCCAGTTTATCTATCTGCTCCTTGGAGAGTAGCTGTGGCGTGGCCGTCGAGGTAGTGGGGAGGTCGTCTATTGAAGACCACTGCTGGATGTAGTCGGTTAGGGCAGCAACCTGCGCCTTTAGCTCATCTTTGGTGGTCTTATCCTGCTTAATCAGATGCACCACCGTAGCCACTGACTCCTCCAGATGTCCAACCTTCTGTTCCTTGGTGGCTGTCCCTAGGTCGATCGTGGAGATATTGTAGCTTACTCTGGTCTGGCCAACAGTTGGCGTTGCTACTTGTGCAGCCCAGGAGCCAGAAGCCTCCATGGTTATCCTGGAACGGACCTTAGGCTTCTTCTCCTTCTTTGTTGTGGCCAGAGATCGAGCCAAGATGGCCTCCAACCTCGACCTCAGGTCGCTCAGGACAGGAGTAGTCTTTTCAAGTTGCTTTCCCAGCCAGTCGGGCATGGAGGACTTATCCTTGGGTGTATCATGGTTGCCTTCACCTGTCTCAGTCAGGGGCAAGACTTCTACCTCCTTTTCCTTTTCAAGCTCTTCCTCTTCCCTGGCAGCATCCTCCTCTTCGTCAGAGTCTTGATAGAACACGAGGCTTTTTATGGGTGCCTTGGTGGTCAGTATCTGAGTGAGATCCTGTTCTTTTGCTACCTCTTCTTCTTTCCTCTTCTTAGCAGCCTCAGGCTAGGGGCTCCCTACCATGTGGGTCTCTGCCTCAGTGATATCCTTTTCGGGCTGCCCCTCTGGTGGCTGTCCCTCTTCACCACGTGGCGACGGTTCCGCCCCTTTTCCAACATTCGCATCAGAAATCTGAATAATTTTCCTGGCACCCGAGCCATCCTCTCCATCCCCACCCTCGGACGAGCCCGTCTCTTCTTGCTCAGGTTGCTCGTAATAGTCATCGGCCTCCTCTTCCATAGGCTTTGAAGCCTCCTGCTCCAGCTCCTCCATCTCCTTGTAAATCTGCATGGTGGCCTCCATGGCCGGCGGACCTATCAGCGGTTGCGACGGCTGAGCTGTTGCGAGGGCTTGGGCGAGGGCAGCTTGGAGAGTAGGGTCCATTAAAAGCTGCGAGAGCTTAGGAGGGAGACACTGTAGGTGTCGTGTAATAGCCTCAGACATGCTAGAAAGGGGAACAGGCGATGGTATTGTTGCCAGAGGTAGCGAGGTGATGGGTGACATGCCAGCAGCAGAGGAAGGGGAAGTGGTCATGCTCGAGGAAGAGTCAATATTGACTATAGACCCGGCCGAGGGCGAAGAGGCAAGGTGGACAAAAATGTCCACCGCTTGTGGGGATGAGGCGGCTGCGGCCTGAGAAGGGGGCAGCACACCAGTCGGGGGAGGAAGGAGCAATGGAGGCTGCGCCTCTGTTGTGATTAATGTCCTTTTGAGCTTCTTGGAGGATGAGCCTCCCATATCCTTTGTTGCTTGTTCTTTGGGGCCCCCGGACTGTGTCATTTCTGCTTCTTTCCTCTTCTGGGACCTGGTGATGGGGGGAGACTTGGAAGTCTCACCAGCTGATGGGGAGGCAGCAATGTCCTCTGTGGCGCTCGGCCCACTTTTGAGTGCCTTGTATGTTAGAGCCACCCCCTGTTGCTTTAGTTGTTCCACTTGCCCATCAACCCACTCCTTGGTGTGAGTTACGATTGGCTTTGTGATAATATCCAGGTCCTCAACCTCCTACTCATCCCAGTCGATGGAGGGGATTTCCAGGTCAGAAACCGCAGGGTACCTCGGGTGCACCAGGGTGGATTCATCTTCCTCAAGCTGGTCTGGCATCGGAAACAGCTGCACTCTCCTTAAAAACTGCACTGTCATTCGCATGTAGTGTCTCTGGCGGACCTCCTTATCATCTCTACAATCTGCCCAAAAATCTTCAACATGGTACAGGTGGGCGTATGCCGGCCCCAGTGCCTTCCTGACATGGTCGTGGGGGTCCATTCGTGGGCGAGTCATGTACCATTCAAAGTTATACTCCTTGAGTTCCTTTTCTGAGTTACCGGCGCATTGAGATGTTTGCAGTCGATACTGGCCCTGGCCGAGGATCATGGGATAGGGGATCCCTGCTACCTGTTTCTGGCTGAAGACTGCCTAAATATGTTGGAGCTGCTAGGAAAGCTCCAGGAGAATAATCCTATCATTTGGGTATCTGGGCAACTTGTTCAGCCGTTCCGTGAATCCCTGGGCACGGATGTAAGTGAACTTAGGGAACTAAATGTATAAGAAGGCATACTCCTTCAGGAGTGCCCTGGCGCTGTGAGATAACCTTCTCTCGAAGTCCCCGGCTATTAATCTGATAATATGGCCTATGAAGGCATCATTGATCCGGCGGTACTCCTTTTTGAAGTAGCGGTATTGTAGCTGAGGGTACCGGTCAAAAGGCTTAAGCCCTCGTTTGTGATCTCCATTCGGCACCATGAAGAGCCCACTATATTGCCTCTGATCCGCTAATGAGTACACCAGGTACGAGGTCATATAGAACTTGTTGCTTTTCTTGATATTCACGAACTGCTCGTGGAAGCAGTTGCTGATGATACTCCCCCAGTCAAACGAGATCTTGGTTTCCACATCTTCATTTCCTCGTATGATCTGCTCAATGTAGTAAGCCATCCACTCCTGGAAGTAGGCGGCTGTTGGGAGGCCCATGACTCTGCTTAGCATAGTCACCAAGTCGTGATAGTCTTCTTGAAAATCGCTGCGGAACAGCTCTTGGGGAACTTTTGCAGCGCTGCCCCACTTCTCCTTCAACCAATAGATGTTGATTGACTTCTTGATGTTCAATGGATTGGCATCCCATGCCGCCTGACACTGCTCCAGAGTGGGGACTTGCATATGCGGGAATGTAGGGATGTGGAATGTTTGTGTAATTCCTTCTGGAGACATTTCGGCAAGGATATTCCCTTCTTTGTCCATGATCGTTCGCGTGTCTGTCTGGTAGGCTTCTCGGCAAGCCATTACCAGCTCAGGTGCTATTAGAGATGGAGGGAAGCTGACAGCTTTAGCAATTCCGCTTTGGCATATCAATCGGGCATTCTTTGTTTTGGGATCGACCTTGACCCTCTAGGTGAACTCATCTATGTCCACCTGGCCTATGTTGGTGTCCGAGATCTCTTTCCAGTCAGTTGAAACCTTTGACTGGAGCGGTTCACCCTGAAATTGGAACTTCATTTGGTCTTTGTCGTCTTTCCCACGGGCAGCCCTTCCGGATTTCTTACCCTTGTCCTTTTCGGTAGAGGCCCCTGAAGTTCCTGCGGCTGATTCCATATATCCTGCAGGCAAAGGGCGAAGTTAGCACAAGAAAACACCGAAAACGTTAATGTTAGTCCGTATTGCGAGCATATTATATAACCAACCATTCAAATGCATCATAAATTTAATTCTCTAACGATATTGATTTCACTTTAGGGCAAATGAGCAATCCGGGCCCGGAGGGCCGGACTTCCCTGGCAGGAATGCTGCCAAGAAGGGAAAACACGCCCGAAAGTTCCCGGAGACATCCGTTGGCCAAATTTCATGTTTTAAGAGGGTCCACAATGGAAAACGGCATGATTTAGGACGTGGGTCGAAGTTAGATTTTCAATTTGGATTGATTTGGATCGATTTGAGGAGCTCCAGAGGTTTCATGCCGAAAGGCAGCCAGGCGAAGGGAGCCGGCGGCGGCGGGCATCGGGCAGAAGTCTGGCGGCGGAAGGCTGGCGGCGGAAGCCCGGAAGCTGGAGCCTGGGAGGAAAAAGGATGGCCGCATTTAGGTTTACTTTAACAGTTTTATACCGGACGACATTCGGGGCATCGGGACCCGGAGGCCGGGAGGCTGCTAGCTGACGGCCGCTTTGTAATTTTGATCATTTCGAATGGCGGCGGTGAGCAGACTACTGGAGCCTGGAAGACGGGATGGCATGAGGGACAGGCCGCAACACTTACTTGTCGATGATGCAACTGGGGTCCGAGACACAGGGCGCCGTTGATGGACGGCCGCCAGGAAACCCCATGAACGCATGAGCGACAGCGGCGGCGAAGGATGGACCGGGACCCGGAAGGCGGGCCGACGCGCCCCGACGGCCGCCGCAAGATGTTTGCTCTGGTCAAAATGACGGCGGCGAAAGGGACCACGGGGCCCGGGGTCAGAAAGATAGGGCGTGATGGCCGCCGCGAGGATTCTGCGATGATCTGAGCAGCGGCGGCATCGGGGAGACCAGAACCCAGCGACCGGAAGGATCCGCGGAGGAGGCTGCCGTGATCTCAACAAAGCTAGGGTGACGGCGGCGGCGAAGGACATCCCAGAGTCCGAAGGTCAGGAAGTCGGCAGGGTTCCGCCGTGAGCAGCAGCGGAACCGTCACGGAGTTCTGAGGACGGAACTCCGGACGGCCAGGCCCGAAGGGTCCGGGGACGCGGAAACAGGGGATAGCCGGAAGACCTTCATGTTAAAATGGCAGAAAATTCAAGGTGGCAGCCCGGGACGGGAAACCTAGAGGCTCGGGCCCGGAAGGGCTGACCTCCGCTGGCGGGGTTCATGGCTCGGATCTTGACGGCGACGGAGGGTCTCGAGCCCGGCGGCATTCTTCGCCCTGTGCGAAGAACACCCGCGACACGGACAAGTCCCAGGAGATGAAAATGGCGATTCCGACGGGGCCACGGAAAATCTAAGGATATGGGTTTGGGGTGCAACACAGAGAGTGTTCATTTTATGCAATTTAATTTGGTTGCTCAATTCATTTAAATCCTCAAAATGATCAAAAATAACGGGAGAGCGAACGAGGATGGCCTACCTCCAACTCGCTAAGCAGGACGATGATGGGATGCACCGGCAGAGTTGACAGAATGATGTTGGGGTTGATGAACGCGATGGTGCAGTTTGCAGTGGGCTCCAATTCGGTCGCTGCTCCAATCCGCTAAAATTCACAAGTTAAAATAATAGTGGCGGGCCTCGGTTTATATACCCCATCGGTCATTAATGGTCACAATTAATGCTCGTATGATCGCGCCAGAAGTTGGTAAGATTCAAATTTTGAGTCGGCGGCGGCGGACGAGGCTTCGGGATCCAGAATGCGGGAGGCAGCGGAACAACGGCCGCTGACTAAATTTTGGTGACTTCGGACGGTGGCGGGGACGGAACAGCCGGGCCCCGGATGGCGGAGTGCATTGAAGAGTTCGCTGCCGTTAGATTTTGCACTTTGTTTGAACGGCGGCGGCGAAAGGGACCACGGGGCCCGAAGGGCGGGCGGCCGACGGGTGATGGCCATCACGGACGGCAATCATGGGACGGAAGTCCAGGCGAGGAATTCCGGCTCCCGGGTCCCGAAGGAGCAGGGGCCGGCCGAGAAACCCCCGAATAGCCACGAACGGCCAACGGCTGGGCGGGTTCCGGAAGGCGGAAAGATGCCTCAGAAACGCCGCTGGGGCGGCAAATGCAGGAGGGAAACCCGAAAGGGGAACCCCGGAGGCCCGGGCCCGAATGGGCCCAGGGCCACCCAGAGCCCGAAAGGCCCAAGGAACGCACAAGCCCCCGGAGGGTAAGAAAAACAAAAGGCAAACCATGGTCGATGTCAGAACAAAACTTCTTAGAGTAATACCGACCATGTGAAATGTCAAAAAAGAGGGGCACGCAAAATGAGGTGGCCCCGACAGACCTAACAAGGCAAAAAGAAAAGAGGGTCCCCGTTCCCAACGGGGCGTGTGTGCTGAGGGCACAACAAGATGGATGATTTGCTTATCAAGGATTGGGATTTTAAAAGGATCACTTACTTTATGTTTGATAACATGCCTAAGCACGATGCATCAAGGTATAAAGGACTAGAATGGCGTTGTACTTAGTGTGATGGACTTTGACTCAAAAAATAGATAGGAGTATTCTTGTTCACACCTGACATATGGGAACCTTGCTAGGATGCACTTTAGAAGTTTTAAACACCTCAGACCAAAACACGAAAAGGTATAACCAATCAATGCAATAGTCAACAAGCCATCCAAAACATCCTCCATACATACCTAACAAAGCAAGTATTTGCCAAGTTATTTTACAAGAACGTCCAACAAGCAGAGCAAACAAAAGAATAATGATCGTTGCCCCATTCCTATCTCTCTAAATCCTTCATTCGGATATCATCAAGAGGTCCTCAGACTGAGTGCAATAAGATAAGTCAAAAGAAAAAGACCAAGTATGCAAACAAGCTGATGTTCTTCATACCTTTAGCCAAAGGGATGAGTTTTGATAGGATAAGAATCCAAGGTGATATCCAAAATGATGCCCATTGTCGGAATGATATATCCTAGGACATGCATTATAAAGGATGATGATGGTTTGATAAGTTGAGTGATAGGCTATCAATATAAGGTCGATTGACATGTTTGTAATTGATCAAGAGTTCGATTTTGTTTTAAATGTTTGTTGTTTGCTTTTAATTTTTACGACTAAAGCTTGCTTTTGCTAACTGCTATGATTGTTTCTGTTTGCATTGCCAAAGGATGAAGGTGATGATCAATTTATTATGGATGATTGATTATTTCGAGTGAAAGCGAAATGGGATGGGTGGATTTTTCAAATATTTGGATGTTTTTGACATTATTGGAATGTTTTGAGGCTATTTTTGGTGTTTTTGAGATTTTACAAATGTTTTGATTTTTCAATTTTCCAATGTTTTTGAGATTTTCTAAGATTTTGACCAAGAGACTAACCTAAAGACCTATCCTAGGGGTCTCAGGGGCTGATTGACATATTAGCCTTGCCTACGTTATACATGCAGAGACCACGTAGTTCGACTGATGACTTGACCAGTTTACAGATGAAGATATACATGATGAAATGTCAATTTATTATGATGGACTCCTATAGGACTGACCTGAATGTCTCGGGGGATGATCAAAGATCAACCTTGCCTACGTTCAAACTCAGAGATGACGTAGTTCGATAAGACGACCTTGTTTTTGGTTTTTTGAATAACTTTTGACCTTTTGGATTTTGACATGCTTGAATGTTTTTGATTTTAATTTTTGATGCTTCGGATTTTCTCGATGTTTCTTTGGATTTTTTAATTTTTTGATGTTTTTGGATTTTTTGATGTTTTGATGTTTTTTGGATTTTCTGATTTTCTGATGTTTTTGGTTTTTCTGATTTTGGGGACTTTAAGACCATACACGAAGCCGATCCGATGAGAACGTGCCCCCAGTGTGATGCAATACACTACTCTGATAAAGGCAAGACAAACTAACCTTGAGAATGGGCCGAGCAGTACTAGGAGGGATCATGATACCAACACAGGACCAAGCTATGGTGCGGATGTGAGTGGATGTGTGATGGATGGAGATCTAAATGCGATGGATGATAGAAGCGAAATGGATGGATGATGCAAATCAAGCCGTAAAGGTCCTAGTGGATGAAAAGTGCTTATTTACACAAGGCACCTATTTTACAGGTTTTCACTGAGGTACTTGCCCAAAGTGCCACCAAAGTGGTTTTCACTAGAGGACGATTTTTTTGATCCTTTTTCTAATTATTTTGGATTTCTTTCTTTTTTTATTTTTTTGTTGTCACCAAGACACCTGTTTGCCATGTTTTCACCGAAGTAACCATTTTTTTTAGACTTTTTCTAATTTTTTTGAATTTTTTTTGTTCTATACTTTGGAAGAATTAGGAATAAAACTTTTTGAGATGGAAGCTATTCGTTGGCTCCTGCAAAGGTTCCCCTTCAGGTGTTGATAACTGATATGCCCCTGATTTATAGCTTGTTGTGACGATGAAAGGCCCTAACTAATTGGGTTTGAACTTGCCTTTGCTGCTGGGATTTGGGACATTCTTCTAATTTTCTTTTAAGACCAATTCTCTGACTTGGAAACTCCTGCTTCTGATCTTCTTGTTGTAGCTTTGTTTGAGTCTATTTTGATAGACTTGCAGATGATTCAAAGCATCTATGCGTCTCTCATCTAGTAACTCCAGATTGTTTAATCTTGAAACCCGATATTCTTCATCAGTGATGAGATTTTGTAGTGATATTCTGAGGGATGGGAGCTCAATCTCAATGGGGAGGACAACTTCTTATTCATACACCAAGGAAAAGGGGGTGGCACCAGTGGGTGTGCGGATGCTAGTTTGATAAGCCCAGAGGGCGGGATTAAGCTGCAAGTGCCAGTCATGACCTGTGTCATTGACTATTTTCTTAAGGATTTTGATGATGGTTTTATTCATGGCTTCTACTTGGCCATTGCCTTGGGGATAGTACAGGGTGGAGAAGTGATGTTGGATTTTGAATTTCTCACACAAGTCGCGAACCTCCTCATTCTTGAAGGGTGTCCCATTATATGAGATAATGGCTTCTGGGACACCATAACAATAGATGAGATAGTTCAGGATGAATTTTGAGATCTGCTTTCTAGTGATAAAGGTTATGGGAATGGCTTCCACCCACTTTGTGATGTACTCAGTTGAAGTGATAATGAATTTATGGCCATTAGATGAGGTGGGTGATATTTTGCCAATAAGATCAAGTCCCCATTGTGAGAAGGGCCATGGTGTGATGATGGGGTGAAGCTCTTGAGCTGGAACATGGATGAGGTCCCCATGCTGTTGACATTGTAAACACCTCTTAGCATGATCATGTGCTTCTCTTTCCATTGTGGGCCAGTAATACCCCAGCCTCATCAGTTTCTTGGCTATTGTCATCCCACTCGAGTGTGAGCCACAGATACCATTATGAACCTCGGTCATAGCAGTTAATGCCTCCTCAGCATTTAGATAGCACAGTAAGGTACCTTCTATGCTTCTACGGTATAAGGTATCACCTAGGATGACAAATCTGGATGCCTTTTTGATAAAGGTTTGTTTTAGGCTTGATGGTAGGTCAACGGTTATGACTCCTATGCGAAGATAAGTGTAGATGTCATGATACCAAGAATCACTAGGACCAACAATTTCACACACATATTCTGATTATGGTAGTACCTCGAATGTGGGAACGAGAAGCTGCTCGATTAGAAATTCATATTTTGGCACGTTGTGAGGGATGTCTACTAGAGACCCAATTGTAGCCATGGCATCAGCGGCTCTATTGTTGGTTCTTGGAATCTGCTCAAATGTTATGTCAATGAAGGATTCTTTGAGAGTCTCCACCAATTTCTTGTTTGGAGTTAGCTTGTCATCCTTAGTCTAATATTCATCATTGACCTGATTTATGATCAACTAAGAGTCTCCGTAGACTTTAAGGGCTATGATATTCCATTGCACTGCTATCTTGAGACCTATAGTCAAAGCCTCGTATTCTACTATGTTGTTCATGCAAGGGAATGATAGTTTGTATGACTATGGTATGCAATCCCCTTTTGAGGTGATGAAGAAGATACTAGCTCCTAGTCTGTGTTGTGTGTATGAGCCGTCAAAGTATGAGCCGTCGAAGTATAATATAGTAGATAGCCCTCTCTGTTCCGTTTTCATCATGTTGGGCTAGGAGAGCTCCAAGGGCTACTGTTGTTGCGGAAACATATAAGATCAATGGCTTCTTTGGGATAGGCTGCATTAAGACTGGCGATGTCAGTAGATATTCCTTTATTTTGTTGAATGCCTCTTCGGATTTTGTATCCCATTTGTATGATACCCCTTTGTGAAGTAGGTGAGAATATGGGTTCTTCTTGTTTGCCAGTTGTGCTATGAACCTTCTAATGGATTGGAGCCTTCCTTGGAGACCTCTCAGTTGTTTTAAGTTCCTTGGTGCTTCCATCTCAAGGATTGCTTTGACTTTTTCCGGATCCACCTCGATACCCCTCATGGAGACTATGTATCCTAGTAATTTTCCTGATTGTACACCAAAGATGCACTTCTTGGGATTTAGTCTGACTTTGTATTCCTCCAATCTGTCAAAGATAGCACTTAGGGTTGCTTTATGATCTTGTCTTTTTCTTGATTTAGCTAGGATGTCATCCACATAGTCTTCAACTATTTTGTGAATCATATCATGAAATATCAGCATCATGGCCCTTTGATAGGTTGCTCCTACATTCTTTAGGCCAAATGGCATCATGTTCCAGTAGTAGGTTCCCCATGGGCAAGTGAAAGTCATCTTGTGTTGATCTTCTTTTGCTATCATAATCTAGTTGTATCCTGAAAATCCATCCATTAACGATAGCATCTTGTGCCCTATTGTCATGTCCACTATCATATCGATATTGGGAAGTGGAAAGTCATCCTTGGGACATGCTTTGTTCAAATCTCTAAAATATGTATAGATTCTGATAGCTTCATCAAGTTTTCAAACAGGTACCAAGTTCAATACCCATTCTGGATAATCAATTGGTCAGATGAATCCAGCATCTAATAGCTTTTTGAGCTCCATTTTGACTAACAAAGCAATTTGAGGATGCATTTTTCTAAGCTTTTATCTAACAGGTTTTGCATCCAGATACACTGCTAGGTGGTGCACCACAGTATTTGGATCAAGTCCTCGCATATCAGCATAACTCCATGCAAAGTTTATTTGTCTTTCCCTTAAGAATGCTGCTAGGAGTTCTTGCTCTTTTGATAATAGTGATTCTACATAAAATGTGATATGCGGGGTCTCCTCTGTTCCTATGTTGACCAGATTGCACTTTTCAGCCAAGACTGCTGACTTCGCTTGATGAATAGCTCTTAAGGGAAGATTGAATCCTTCATCCTCGGGCGCCTCAGAGAGGTTTTCACCATTGGATACGTCCTTTCTTTTTACTATTTTCTTGTCAGTGAGTCCCACAATGTGGTTTTCACTCAAGGACTTGGATGTGTTTTCACCATCAGCTCTTGTGAAGGAAAAAGGCAAAGGAATTTTCACAGAAAATATTATCTTTAACACAGAGTTGCTGCTCATTAATTTCTGTATGTTCACATTTGCCTTATCTTTCGAAGTAAAAATGCATATACCAATATAGGTAAAAGTTAAAAGTCATGTGAAAAACATTCACAAAAGGGAGGGCACAAAATAAAATTTATTACAAATTACCTAGCTAACTTTTCCTGAAAAATCGTATTAAATAAAGTGTCCTTTACTTTAATATTAAAACTTAAATATCAATTTTCTGTATTACAAAATATCCTTTGGTGGAGGTAGCTTGGTAAATGGTTCCCCACAGTATCGCAATGGGTAACAACCCATAATGCGATATCGTAGGCAACAGTTTGTTGACTGGTAGTTAACGATTGGTGGTGTAGTTGAGGCATGATGCTGCAGGGGTCTTCAGACGGTGGCAGGTAGGAGGACGGTAGCAGCTAGAGGTGACAGCAGTAGTTGGGTTTACATTCCAACACTCCCCCTTAAACATAACTGCACTGTCGACCATGCCCAATCTATTTCTTTGAAAAATGAAATTATCTCTTCCCAGTGCCTTTTTGAAAATATCTGCAGTTTGCTCTTCTGATCTGCAAAAGTCTAAAAATATGACACCATTGTTAATTAATTCCCTAATAAAGTGATACCCGGTATCAATGTGCTTGCTTCTCTTATGGAAGAATGGATTTTTTGAGAGAGCTATGGCTAAATTGTTATCACAGTAAATTTTTGTTGCCTCCATTTGTTCATTTTGCAATTCTTTCAAAATTCTTCTTATCTAGGTTGCACTTGTGGATGCCACATATTCTGCTTCAACTGATGAAAGACAGACTATTGGCTACTTCTTTGAAGACCATGAGACAACTCTGGTCCCAAAATTAAATACATAACCAGACGTGCTTTTTCCGTCATCTTTAATCTTGATTTATTCTAATGAAATATCATTTTAATTTTAATACTTAAAGAATCATCTCTTATTTTTTCACTTTCTTATAAAAGATCTTGTTGATGATTTTAAGATTCTTATACCATTGCTGAAAATACAATTTTTTTTCCAATCTTTTGAACATATTTTATAGCACGCTTTATTAAAGTCAATCATACAACACTCCTACGTCAACCATCATTGTTTAGATTTCTCCCCTCTTTTAGGTCTACTAAAAATATAGTAGTTAATCCTACACAGCTATTACATCCACCATCCTTTCCATTTCTGCCCCCTTTTAAGTCTACTAATTTTTTTTATTTTTTTTAGTTTGTTACATCTACTTTAGTTTAATAAATCTAATAGTGTACAGAGGATATTATATTTCCACATAGCACAAATGAGCAAATTGGACACAAATTACAATTAAGATTGTAGGCATCCATTAAAATCTGCAAACACTAAACTTCATATAGGGGTTAGTATTTCACAAATCTATCAAAATACCTCTATGAAATACCTTGCAAATGCTTCAAAAATGCAACAAAGGATGAAAAACTAAAAGCATTATGAAAGCAACCACAAGTTTCATATTCCATAGTGGATTGGTGTCACATGTGCTAGTGACCCTTTCCCAATCCTTGATCAAAGCTCAAGATGATGTAAATGCAATGGAAATGATGAGCAAGATGAGTTCTCAAATTAAGAGAGTAACCCTGCATAAAATTTGTGGATCCATGAATGAGAATGAAGGCCTTCTTTTATAGATTTTCTTGATGATAAATTGGCCAAGATGGTGAATGTCGGACTAAAGATCCACCAATGAGGAGAGGCCATTTGTCAAATAATGATAGGCCAATGGTTGTGCAAGATTTGGGAAGAGTGCCCATGAGAGGGAGAATTTGAATTCAAATTTTGCAATAAATTTTAAGAGGGGGACAAGAAAAACAGCAATAAATGCAATGTTGGAGGGACAAATCAACTTGTCATGTTGAGGGAAAATGGGGGTTTTTAATAAATCAATAAAATTGATTTATTTGTGCAAGTGGGTGAGATTAGTATTTAATCATGGTTAGATTAAATAAATGATGATTATGTTAGTTTAATGATGATTAGGTGAGTTGACTTTTAGGACTTTGATATTTGATTTATTTGAATTAGAAAATGATGGAATATGATTTAGGATTTGATTAAAATGGATGTTTGATTTATTAAAAGGCTGATGATAATGTTTGCTTGATTTTAAATAAATGACCTTAGGAAATGTAGATTAATGAAATTACCTGCTAAGTGAATGAAGGTGAACCTGATTAATTGATGAATGGACCTAATGTGAAATCTAGTTCAGTTGATGAGTGAACCCGATTAATGCAGAATGTTAATTTTGCATGTATACAAAGATATATAAACAAATCCATAAGAAAATGTCAAGAAACCCTCAAATAAACTACAAACTCAAATGAAATCTTCCAAAGAAAAAGAAATATTTAGTAGGATAGTGCAGTATTTTGAGAGTATTTTTTCTTGCATGGCTTAGATTATGTCATGTTATGATTTACAAGATCATAAAAAAAATTATCTAAGATCTACTTCCAAAAAATACATGCACACAAATAAGCCTAATTGATATTATCAAGAGATGGTAAAACATTTTAGTAGAATGTGTAATGTAACCTTGCTTATATAGGCAAGGTGGAAAAGTTGGGAAAGTTGAGCACAATGACTAAATACCCCTGTGAGCACCAATAAAATCTGCATACATTCTAAACTCCATGACAAAGGTTAGTTCATGCAAATTTACTAAATGCTCCTATGAGATAATGCACCATACTTCACAAACAAAATGACCAAATAAACTAATTTAAAGTATCAAAGAAGCACAAATGCATACCTATCCCATAGTGGATTGGTGTCACTTTGTTGTAAAAAGTGACCCTTTCCCAACCCTTGACAAATCAATGTTCCAAATGATAATGGGAAAAATTAGCTCTCAATATGGAGAGAGTAACTTTGCATGAAGATTGTGGATGCTAAAATGAGAAATGAGACCTCCAATTTATAGAATATCAAGTTGGAAGAATACCCAAAAGAGAGCAATGTGGTACAAAGATTCAACCAATAGGAAGGAGCCACTTGTCCAAATGTAAGTGGATGGTGGATGTGCAAGTTTTGGTCAATGTGTCAATAAATGAGATTAGTTGGCCTTTTCAAATTTCAAATTTGGCTTGTTGGAGGAAGAAAAAGGGACTTAAATGCCAAGTGGCAGACATGTAAAAGGGGAGTTAGTACCATGTTAGAAGGGATAAGTCAACTTGATTTGAATTAAAATTTGAAGGAATATTCTCCAAAGATGCCTTGTTGAGGGAAAATGAGTTTTTAATAAATTAGTTAAAATCCTTTATTTGTGCAAGTGGGAAAATCTAGAGAATGTGACATGCCTTAGATTAGATTTAATCCTGATTTAGTTAATTTAAAAGAGGATTAGATGATTTGACTCATTTGAATTAGATGTATGGATTAAACTAAATCAAAAGGAGATGAAAGATTATTTCAGATTTAATTAAATAAAGATTTGATTTATTTAATCAAAGAGGGTGATGTTAGGATTAAATTAAATAAAGTTGATTTATTTAATTTCAATGAATGACTTTAGAGATTGAATTTAATGAAATTTATTTATTTGATGAGTGGACTTGATTAAATGCAATATGCTAATTTTGCATGTCTACATTTTGCCCCTCTTCAAAGAAATGTACTTGTTGCATTGGTTCAAAGAATAAACTTACTGCGATCAAAATTAAAAAAAAAAAATCTATTTTTTTCAAATGCCCCAACGGAAAAAATTACACTGGTACATTTCCCCCTCAAGAGATCAAGTGAAAAGATTTGATTTGAGGGTCGATCTCACGATAAAGAGGTTCAAAATGGATGATTTTGATGATGATGCAAATGAGATGGTTTTAAGATGCTTAGAATAACCAATCTATATTATTCTAAACAACTTAAATAATAATGCAATGCATGTGAGATGGATGATGCGATAATTCCTATATGATTATGCATTGGATGTTTTATGTAAATGTATGGTTTTATGAGATGCTTAGACTAACAGGTCTATATTATGATGATGAACCATGCAAGTGAGATGATGTGTAGAATGTTGATGGTTTGTGGATGTAGGATGGATGCACTAGTGATGATGATTAACTATTCTGGTATGATGTTAGTGCGGAAAAGAAGAAATGAGAAATGAGATGATGACAAGAGGATCAAACAAGCCAACTTTATGAGAGATGATGATGAGAAATGGTTGATTTGCTTATCAAGAATTGGGATTTTAAAAGGGCCACTTACCTTATGTTTGATAACATGCATAAGCACGATGCATCAAGGTATAAAGAACTAGGATGGTGTTGCACTTAGTGTGATGGACTTTGACTCGACAAATAGATAGGAGTACTCTTGTTCACACTTGAGATATGGAAACCTTGCTAAGATGCACCTTAGATGTTTCAAACATCTTGGACCAAAACACAGAAAGGTATAACCTATCAATGTAATAGTCAACAAGCTACCCAAAACACCCTCCATACATATCTAACAAAGCAAGTAATCACCAAGTTATATTACAAGAACATCCAACAAGCATAGCAGACAAAAGATAATGTTTGTTGCCCCATTCCTATCTCTCTAAATCCATTTGTTTGGGCATCACTGAGAGGTTATTGGAATGAGCACAAAGAGATAAGTCAAAAGACAAAGATAAAGTAAATAAACAAGTTGATGTTCTTCAATACCGCTAACCAAAAGGGAATATGTTTTTAAGGATAAGAACCAAAACTATTGCCAAAAGATAATTCCCATTGTAGGAAGGATACATCTTAGGACATGTTAGTGGATGGCGGCACGTCCTTTCGTTCATCCAAAGTGTTCTTTTTGATAAATAATGTACATTGTAGGAAGGATACATCCTAGGAAATGATGTTATCAGATGATTGAAATGTGATTGATTGGATGATAGGCTATTGACACAAAGAGTTGACCAACTTGTTTACATACTAACTTAACCCTGACACTTGACGTTTTTGAGTTTTCACTTTTAACTTGCTAGACTTGTTTCCAATTGTTTTACCAAAGGTTGAGGATGATGATCGTTTACTATGCGTGATGTTATTATGGGTGAAAGAAAGAAGAGACAGATGGATTTTTTCCAATATTTGGATGTTTTTGAAATGTTTTTTAGGTTGTCACTACTAAATTTGGCTCCATTTTTTGACAAACGTTTCTCGGTCGTTCAACAAATATTTGTCAAAAAAGCAACAAAATGACAAAAATAATCTCATCGCTATTTTTTTGTCAAAATTCTGATGACATATTAAATGTTAAAATAACGTCATAGATTCGTCGGTCGTCGGCATCATAAAACGACTCAGATGTTCATCGAAATATCAACAAAAAACTTCATGTATCCACCGACAAATTATAACCAAAATGCAATTACAATGGCTCTTCTACAACATCGAAACAACATAAATTCATCACCATTTCAACGAAATGGGAAAGGAGTTGTGATGAAGCCTTCGTCATAGCTAAGCACCTTCATCGGACCTTTTATGTGATTTGATGTTGGAGTTTGTTGAAATTGCATCAAAATGGGTAAGGAGTTACGATGAAGCCTTCATTGCAACTAAGCAACTTCGTCGAACCTTTTCTGTGATTCGTCGGTGTCCATCGAAATTGTGATGAAAGTGGCAAGGTGTTATGACGAAGCCTTCCTCAGACCTTTTCTATGATTCATCGATGGACTTCATCGGAATTGTGATGAATCAGGCAAGGAGTTTCAATGAAGCCTTTTTCGTAACTATAGCAACTTCATCGGACCTTTTCGGTGATTTGTCGGTCAGTTTTGTCGAAATTACAATGAAAAAATGTAAATTTTTTTTTTTTTAAATATTCGTTGAAATGTACCATCGCAGAGACTCTTGGTGATGACCATCGAAGCCAACCCATTAGTGAGAGATCAATCATTGGCACAGGATAGAAAACTCACTCCAATAGTCCATGTCTTGTTGATGACTTCCGTCAGCAAGATAGATCCAATGTCATACCGATCTGACCTCTTCAGGAGTTTTGAACACTGCTGGTTATCAGTAAGACATTCTGAGGGTCTCTAATTTGATTAGGATCTAGACTAATTGCATTTGAATTCTTAATGTTTACAAATCATGAAATCAAAATTACATAAACAAAATTAACACATTAAAATGTGAATTAAGCAGAAATACAATTCATGCGTACATTATTGAAATTATGCATTAAAAACTGAAGGTGAAAAGAATGAAATTGAGAAAGAAGAAGAGAGAGAGTGTGCAAATGATCTGATAACGGAGTTCGCCACAAATGTGACTACGTCACCGTGTCCACTCCAATAGAGTGAGACCGATCCAATTAATCTCCAAAAATAGAATTACAATTGCACCAAGATCATTTCTTTCCAGCACTTCGGTAGCATAACAAAACTCTGACTTACAAAAGGCTCAAAATAATCTCCTTTGAAAAATTTCCCTATTCCTCTGATTCAATACTTCACCACCTAGACTTGAAAATTTTGAGTCCCAAACTCACTCCTAAACTCCGCTTTTATACATCAAATTTACTCAAATTGGCCTTTAACCAATTGATTTAAAAAAACCACCTTATCTCTCCATTTTTACACAAAAATCTATGATATATCCCCCGTAATCTTTAACAAAATTATTCTAATCCTTCAAAATTAATAGAATTTTGTTTTAAGCCTTTCTCGGGCTATCATTGTTTCAGGGGGGTTTGTTTGTTTTGTTTATTTAAAACTTAAAAATAACCTTTTAAGGTTATTTAGTTAGGCATGAGGCCTAACTAGTCGATAAAACAAACCCATCCCATTCTATCACTGAATACATACGCTAGCGTGTTGGTGGCATTGCGCGGTCAGGGGTTCAACCCTGGCCGCTAGCTTTTTATAGCCAATTTTTGGCAGTTATGTAACAAAACAAAGCATTGCCCAATATAGACATGAGGAAGTTGCTCGGTCGAGTGGTGGAGGCGTGAACTTGTAGTTAGAAGGTTAGGGGATCGAATCCCCTTAACCTTTTATTTGGAACGTCCAAACAAACTGTTGATAAAAGAAGAGGCCACATGTCACGCTAGGAGGGCACCATGTGGCAAAACCTAATTGGCCACTGACTCGGATGTGTCTGCTGACTAGGACGATGACTGGGCGCTGATAATGTTGATTATTTGTCATATGGATGGACACGTGTCAGCATCTCATTGGTCCGTATAGCTGACTCAACTGCCATGTGTCATGCCTTGGTTTTTCCACACGGATTCTGTATAGTACGAATTAACATGTCAGCATGTTCACATCACCCATTGTGCCACCAAGTCAATCGAACTTTGACTGCCAATATCTCGAGCATACGATGTCAAATTTTGCTCAAACGAACGTTGTCGGAATCATCTCGATGATCTCTTTGATTTGAAACTAATTCTATCAATTTTTTAGATAATCATTTTTTTGCTTCCTGGACGACCCCTGATGGTAGTTTGACCAAAAGTTTGACTACTGTAACTGAAGCAAACAGACTCCTTTTTGCTCCATTCAAGTTTCATTGGAATCAATACATTGAGCTCTTTCTAATGGTGTTGAAATTTGGAGTATTGGAGACACTTGAATTTTTAGTGAAAATATCCCCCAGATCAGTCTCGCCGATTAAACAAGTGTCTAAGAGCAAGTAAACAAATGGAACCTATTAATTTTCTTATTTTTGGGTTCTTTAAATCATAGAATATATACCAAGTCAAATAATATGAAAAAGACTTACTTCCATACAAATTAAATGATTATTCTCACAATGGAAATTGTCTGATTACAACAATAATTCCATGAAAGGTTATCCATGCTTCATAAGAGATGACTGATCATACATACAGACTGTAAGAAGCATAAAAAAGCATTACACTTGAGAACAACCAAGGGCTAACAAGGGAAGGAGTTAAGAAACAACTCTACCTATCATCACAGTTCTGTTGTTCCCCCCGAGAGAATCCTGGAAAGACAAGTTTACAATACCAAGTCAAATAATATGAAAAAGACTTACTTCCATACAAATTAAATGATTATTCTCACAATGGAAATTTTCTAATTACAAAATTAATTCCATGGAAGGTTATCCATGCTTCATTAGAGATGACTGATCATACATACATACCGCAAGATGCATAGAAAAAGCATTACACTTGAGAACAACCAAGGGATAACAAGGGAAGGAGTTAAGAAACGTCTGGATTGAAGAGAAAATGTGTAGGGAAAATGTTGAGTAGTGTCAAGAGAATAGAGCTTGTAGAACATATTCTTGACCTAATCAAGCTCTTGAACAACTTAAACAAAATTAAAATACTAACACATACATGAGACATGTAATGAACTTCCAATATCTGCTATCTTTTTTTTTTGTATTGAAAATAGTTTAAGGTCCATTACATATCATGAAAATTCCTATCCGGCATTAGGATCAGTACAACATCAAAGCATTTCCATAATAGTAAATATACCATATCAATACTTTACACAGCAAGAAAGAAACCAAAAAGCACCAGTTGTTTTCAAAACCAACATAGACAATACAAATTGTTGTTAACAGCACCATATGTTGCTGCTATTCAAATCAGTGTAAACAATACATAGTGTTTATTAGATTCTCCTCATTTCTGACTTCTTGAATATCAAGGCTTGTCATTGTTTCTCCTTGGGGGTCCAACTGCTGGGGGTTGCGCTATATTTCTTGGCTTGCAGCTTCATCAATTGCTCTCTAGAGCTCAAATGTCCTTTTGGAACAACACGGTCTCTTCCAAGCTCAACCTACAGGTGCATCCACTTCTTAGATCCTCTCTGGTATTGTTAGTAGCACCTTCAATTATTGACTTCAACAAATTATCCATTGAGATCTCCACAAGAGTTGAAACCTGTAGAACAACAAAGTAGAATGTGAGTCTCTTGCAAGACTTAGTAAGTACCCTCTTGATACCCTTAAATTTATCATCATTTCGCACCTTCCACAAATTCCACATGATCTCATTGGATAAGAAATACCAAAATAGCTTACAATCAAACTTGAGCTTGAAATTACAAGACAAAATATCATGCTAATTAATTTTACCATTGCTATTCCAAACCTTTAGCTTATGGAAGAATAAATACCAAATTTCCTGAGCATAAAAACATTAAAAAAGAATATGTTTGATAGTTCTGGAGTCCTACAGATACTACAGATTTCAACACTTTCATGGTTAGATTTATAGAGATCTATCTTTTTCATTAATGCAGAGGTAGGTAAAGGAGAAATAAGTATAATTGTAACACTATTCATAGTCCAGTAAATTATGTTCATAATTCTTGTTCAATAGGCCTCAGTTTTATCATTATACTACCCATCTAATACCATATTTAATCCAGGGTTCAACTATCACAGATCTAAAGAAGCACCTTCAATTAACCATTTAAAGTACTATAAAATAAGGTAAGACTTTTACTTGAGAAAGATTGGATACACTTGTAGGATTAAAGTTATCGCAATCATCAGGATTTATTGGCATACGTACATAACCTGCAACATATGAAGTAATGGATGACTACAAGTTAGTGAAATGGTCCTTAATATGTGAGTGGTTTGCAAATTGATTGGTAGAAAATAAGGTTACAAACAGATCTACATGAAAAATTATGAGGACAATCTACTGTAATCATCAAAATAGATGAAAAGTGCAAAGGAAAGAGCCGAGCTACATCTCTAGAGCCTAAAAAAACACATGCAAGAAACATAAAAAAAAAGAACAAACCATTTTTTGGATGAATACAAAATGGTGCCTTCAACAAGTGATTCATATGTGTTCATGACACAATACATTAAGAGCATTTTAGTCTTCCTCTGTGAATTTAACTACTTATAGAATAAACCCAGAAACCAATATTATATACCTCCATGTCTAGCCGAGGGTAGGTATATAAGAGAAAAAAAATTCTTCAATGCAATGCCAAAAAATATCAATGTGTGTGTAGGTTTGTATTACTCAAAATATCATTTCACAGCCTAAGGAAAAATACCAAAGTGATGTTTTAAATTTCAATCTTCACATAGGCTCCCTTATTGCTACACATGCATATACAAGCATTATTTGAGCTCTAAACTATTCAAATATTAAGGATTTAATTAGCTATAAGATGGAAAGTTGTTGTTTAGAAATAATCCATCATATTTTACATATCCTTATTCACTCCTAGCGCTTTAGATAATTTTTTGTAAATGAGACAGAAATGTGAATCTTTTATGACAAAGAAAATTCTTAAAAGGAGGGGGGAGAGAGCAAAGGGTAGGGGGCAAGAGAATGCTTGAATGTATAGTAAAGTATAACATTTTGATCATTATAACAATGAAACAAATCTTAAGTTTGAAGCATTGATATCATTTACAACATTTATGATTAGGGATGAATGTAAGTAGAGAAACTTTTGCATACATGTAGATGGTACAAAATTTCATGGTTAAGTGGAAGCCTCCCATCAACAACAATATCCAAATATATTTGTATCTATCTCAATCGAGCCTCAAAACCCTTCAGAGCTGTCAATTTTTCCACTAACCTATTATACACAAAAGTCAAATTTTAGAGTTATGTCACCACTAAAAATAGAAGAAACAGAGCTTTTGAACCAAATCCACACACAACACAATGTGGTATTCATACAAAGCCATACAAACAAACTAAACTCGGAATAGTGGAATGGAAACAACTTCAAATTATGATTCAGAGCGTGGATTCAGGGTATAAAGAATCATTTTTCTGCCACCATAGTGAAAAGTTAGCACTTTCTTTCATCTTTGCATATGGGTTTGATGCTTCAAACGATACATTTCTTATATTGAAAAGTGCATTACCTTATTGAGCTTCTCTTTGTTTCGAGAAAAGTTTAATATTCTCTACCTAACAAGGCCAACCACATGATGGTGGAAGCTAATTTGGCCCCTCCCCCCTCACATCACTCTTAATTCCCCATACCCAATCATATAACATTAATCATTCATTCATCCATTAATAACATATGACACTCATTCATTAACATATAACATTCATTAATTAACATATTCACATTCATTCACTAACATATAATATTCATTCTTTCAATTTTTACATATTATCAAAAATATGCTTGTCATGATATGACTACAATCACTTTTTTTTTGTTTCCTTTTTAAAGAAAAAAAAAATGAAGTGGAGCATCACTTTCTAAATCATTTTTCCCCCCTTTAGTTGTTCTTCCCTTTGCTTGTGATCTTAATGTACGCCTAGTCAACTGCTCACGACATGGACACCACTGCAAGGGTGGGTGTGCTACAATAACAAAGAAATGTTAAACTGATATGTTTTATTATTATTGTTATGAGTATTTCATTAATTAAAAGAATATTAGAGTGGTTCTCTTTACCTGATGGGTCCACATCATGTTCCTAAACTACTATTATATACTCATGCTCAACATGCTAAATACCCTCTAAATCTTGATCTGTAATTGAAACATGAAAGGTTACATTAATTAATACACCAAATGAAATTAAATATGTTTAAAAGAACATGAGAGTGGTCCTCTTTACCTGATTGGGCTACATCATGTTCCTAATCATTCTCAACATGTTGATCATGCTATACATGCTCTAAATTTGAAACACGAAAGGTTACATTAATTAATACACCAATTGCAATTAAATATGTTTAAAAGATCTTTAGAGTGGTCCTATTTACCTGATGGGGCCACATTATGTACCTGATCTTCTCTAGCCTAATTATGCTCAACATGTTGATCACGCTCTACATGCTTTAAAGTACCGGGATGCACACCATGACCTTCATCTGTAGGTTGTGCTTCACCCTCACCAAGCTGCATTCCAATGTCATGTGCAGTATTATCATTACTTGAATGTTTAAAACAAATAAGAATGTAATTACTTGATGGTGGAAATTAATATTGAATAGATTTCACAAGTATTCAATTTTAAATAAAATTTATTGATTTTATTTACTTGCATGTCAGATGTAGTGGAAGGTTGTTTTTGCCCATTCAAGACTCTTAGGCATTCAACCACAGCTCCATAGCCTTGCTGAAAGGCAATCTTCAGGTCATCTTCAATGCGAACTCTGTTGAATTCAGAGCCCTACATTTTTGCATAAGATCATGAATTTTGCTTCTATGGTGTGATAAAACAAAAATTGTTTTCAATTTATTATTTGGATACTATATTTCATTTATTGATACTTACAATTCGTGTGGCTAATTTCATATAACCACTAGAGCCAAGTTTGTTTTGCCCGTATTTTTCTAGTCTTTCCTTTGTTATCTCTGATGTGTCGGGAAGCCTATAGTAAGTTTGAAATCATGGGGGAATGCTCATATTTTTTTTCTTCTCTAAATGTGACCTAAATTGGTCCCTCACATACTTTAGATAGGTACCAGTTTTCTTAAGGACCTTGGTTTGGTTGAATTTTTTATCACCGAACAACACAACTAAATGGTTAATGAGTTCATCTTTTAAATCTTAATTTTGGGAATTCCACCGTGTACGTATGGTGAGCCTGAAGAGCTCCAATATAATATCAGTTAGATGTTCATAAAAAACATCATTTCCTACAAAATGATCATAGGATCAATAGTCTAAAAAGAGCGATCAATAAGTAAATTTCAATTGGATTATATATAAGAATAATTAAAACATTTTAAAGTACCTGGGACCTTCTCTATCTTTATAGGAACGAAATCCTCGGTCACCACAAATGTGACTGGCAATGTTCCCATACTAGTAATACGGGAAGATCTAGGAAATGTTGCTAAAACATCAACTGTATTAGTGGCCTCTACATCCCCAGGTAAATGTCCTAACGTATGTTATGGCATGTGTTTGCTACTAGAGGGTGCATTAACGGATGCCTGCATGGTATGTGTTGCCGACATTTCAGACAAAAATATAGGCAGGGATGATGGGGTCAGATGATGTGATGTATGTGCAGGAAGATCAAGATGGACACTTGTACCAACCCCTACTCCTTGGGTAGCACTTGCAGTACCCTGATCATGGCTAGGAGCATCATGAGGAGGCAAATAATCCTTTAAAAACAACACATATTTTAGTTCATTACATAAAAGATTACAAAATATAAAACCATGAATGAACTTATGTTATAATTAAAGACCTCATGACAACTTACTTGCAAGTTTTGTGATCTCTCAGTTAATATTTTAACCCTCTCTCTTATCTCATATGTTTGAGGCACTATGAATATTAACTTAACGATTTCTTCATTCTATTTTTTTTGGATCTTCCTTATCTTATCGAGAGGGTTTGTTGAATAAGCGCTGTCATCATCACAAAATATTGACTGCACCTCACTATGGATGCTCTCATCTACTATTGGTGCATTTCCATGATCACTTGACTACAAGAAGAATATTAAAAACATTATCAAAATTAACCCAATAAACTTATGAAAAAATAAAATAATAAAACATTTTGCTCATATCTAATTTGTACAATTACAATGAGGTAAACTTGTTAGGTAGAAGCGTCTAAAGATACATCGTGGTTTGTGCTCTAGGCCAGAGCCTTCTCCATACGATCAATATCCCGCAGTGACGAAAATTAAATATAAAAAAAATTACCGAAATGAAACCAATAGACTTACAAAAGAAAACATAAGAATAAAATGGTATATTGGAGTCATTAATTAGAGGTTGGGTAAAATGGTACATAGTACGTACCACCCCCATAGTAACTATGTTTGTAACTAAGCGATTCAAATTGTAATCAATTAGCAACTCTTCCGCTGCAGTTATTGATCTTATCGCACATACAAATACATGGTTTCCCTAACACGCCTCAAATATGCAATTGGGTTGCTTATTTGTTGACCCAGGTCATGTACTGTTTATAAACCCTACAATATTCCCTTATCTTTTAGTTATCTTTTAGTTATGTACTATTTTTGGCTTTCCATCAATGTACATAGCCACTCCTTTATTTTGATCCTTATCTTTTAGTTATATATAATTTGTTGACAGTGCATACCTACGCATACTTCGTGTATATCGAACCAGTTGCATCCAATCTTTGTAATTGTAATAGTGTCCAACATACTTCATCAATTCAGTAACTTTGTAATAACAAATCTTTATGTCATCCATGAAAAATAGGCCCAAACCATGTAATGACGATGGTGCTATGCGATATATCCTCTCATTGACAAAAAAATTGATGTTTATTGGAGGAAGTTCCTTGGGTACATATTGTTTCCATAGATGTTTGTACCTCAAGGGCACCTCGATGTTGCCTATGCTCTCATCATTATAAGAACATGACCCCCCTTCAGCAAGAAAAAATTCCATGCGTTTACAGAATTTTCTTCTAATCTTTTGACCTCTAGTTGATCTCCCTCTTTTAGACATACTACATGTATCGCTTTCCTCTTCTCTTCTTGAATTTCCCTCGCTCGAGGAAGACAGATTTGACAAATACCTATTTGGTGGTACTTCCACTCGTAAGGATGTTGGATGAAGTTCTTTCATGGTGATGTGATCCCAAGGTGACATTATGATTAATCTATCATTTCATCACTAGAATTTCACAGGTTATAAGGTAATCAAGTCTTGATAGATTGCAAGCTATTGTTAATAACATCCAAATATGTCCATCACAAATCAAATCTACTTAACGTTTTAACTCACAAACTTTGTAACAAGTGTTAAATGTGACTATGGTCCACGAGTTACACAACCAAGGCCTCAAATGTATTCTCTAATTGTAATCAAAGGACTTTTTCTCTTCATTCAAGTAAATAAACTTGAAGGGAAACACCACCAAGTGGTTTATTGGAAACCTACGTTACTAAAAATAGCAGCAACTCATAATTTAATTCCATGTCCAAGTGGTTGGGAGGAGGTGTACTCAGGGCTTCCGCTTCAAGTCAATTACTAAGCTTCACGCTTGGCAATAATTTTTTAAGCCATATTAAATCTTCCTATGTCTAATTGCTAGAGATTTTGGTATGTTTTAATAGATGACGATGAAATAGTCCCAAACATCTCAGCCTTTCTCCATGGTATCCAAGTACAATAGTAGTGGTCTTCTCTTATATGGTTGGACATAATTTAAAGAACTTAGCTAGGAATTATTCATTTAACCTAAGGTTTTCTCATAATGCCATCATTGGAAAGTATGATCAAATTATTCTATTATGAAGAATTGGTCTATGTGCCTCTAGTAATCACTATAAATATTTGTAAGGATAAAATGACTAATCAGACTTGTGAGAGAACCAACCTCTTTGGAGTTCTCTCAAAGATTATATCTCTGAATTCATAATTTCCTTTTAAGGGTTATGTGTGTGTGGAGGAGGTTATCACTACCAAGAAGGGAGTGAGACCTTCCTTTATTCTTTAGAATTTTCATTAGTTCTTATTTATTCTTTTACACCTACATTTACAAATACACATACATATGCATTTTACTGCTTTCAATTATTTTCATGTGAAGCTTAATAGTTTGATCGATTTCATATTATATGTGTTGAAGACTTTAGAATTTCAATTACATTAATTTATGGATATGTTGTATCTATAACACTACAAAACCATATGCTCTTTGCATTTACACTTGCATTTAGAAATACACATTTATATACATAGATATGCATTTCTTTAATGATATGTTACATTTATTGTTCTAGGAGAGCATCCAGTAAATGATATTTTTGGTTGATTCTAGATGAAGTTGTAGAGCAAATTGTAAAGTCTGATTTTTTTAGGGAAAATGCAATTTAGGTTTTGAGTTGAATTCTTTAGTAGGTTTTGAATTCATGGGGATTTGATGTTTTAAGATAGTACTGGCATTTGAATTGATATGATTAATTAGAACTCATGTCTCTCCATTGTACAAGCATATATGAATTTTGAATAAAATCATCAAGGATTGTTTCATTCATCTCACTATTGTGGTGTGTATGATTCTTGATTTAGGTTTAATTCAATGAATTAATTAAAATGCTTGAATGGGATTGTAGGTGGATATGTCTTGTATAAGGATTTGATTAGTATTGGGTTAGAATACATATTGATGAGATTGTAAGGAAATGTTATCAAGGATCCTATATGTTATGTGTTAAATTTTTTGTGAACCCTTAGATGCTTATAAATTTGACTCCTCCAATGGATATATGGCACTGATTTAAGTTGTACTTATTCGTATGGTTCAGTATTTGTTTTCCTTTACCTAGAGCTTGCTACAAATTGCAAATCAATGACTATCTTATACTATGAAATGTTGTTGTAGTTATCTCATGCTCCAAATAGTTGATATTATTGATAAAGAGCCAATTCTACTCGGTATTATCCTATTATGTTGAGCTATTTAATGAGATTATCTGTTGTTGTTAATGTTGTTTATGATGATGGTGTAGAGGTTGTAAACGCATTAAGGGATCACCCTCCCAAGTCTTGTTAGCCCAAAGTGTAGGAGGTCTTTCAAATCTTCATTAGTTGGTCCAGGTCCTTCGAGCTGCCCTTTATTGGAATTGGAAATTGCATAGGTAGATTAGAAGATCAACCTGTTTCTTGTAAAAAACACCAACACCTTGCATATGTTTGTGGTGGAGGTATTAAAAAAGAATTGTATGCCTATATTTCCTTTCATTAGATCTACCTTAGCCTAGCATATACTTGGGCCAAGTCTACAATTGCTTCAAACTCATGCGATGAAGACTATGTGTGATGAAATCCTAGACCTCAACCAAGATGTGGGAAGATTATGGGAGTTTTGCCAAGACCTAAGGCTGGTGGATAAAAATGTGAAAGACTAAGTTATTTAATTTTTTTGTCTTATCTTATACCATTTTACAAGAATGGCATGTGTCCTTGGGGAGTTATGCTCAAGGTAGCATGCCATTTGATTAAAGATATGATAATTCTCCTTTAGGACCTCTTAAATGTACCCATTGCACACTTAAGGAGACAAAGATAAATATAAGGAAGAAAATATAGAGAGAGAGACAGGGAGATAATGACAAACATAAAAATATAAAGGGAGACAGATCACTGATCGTGAGGCAACTCACACTAGGACCATGGTTGTGGGTTCAAAATATTTAAGATGCCTCCAAGAGTGATTCCTAGTAGGCGTGGTGGTGCCAGAGGTGGCAGAAATGCTGGTGTAAGAGATCCATTGGCTGCCAAGGGTTTCAGAGCCCTCCAGAGACAAATCGATGCATTGCAGGAACAAATGAGAAGAGGGTTAGACCCGGGAAGGAGAGGAGAAAGCAAGGATGAAGAAGAGGTGGAAGATACAGATGTAGAAGAGGAAGAAGAAGCTATTGATCGAGATCAAATGTGGCTGATTAGGTCCATTTCAAAGATCAGGAAAACACCTAGAATAGAAGTTCCCAGTTATTCTAGAAGTCTAAACCCAAAAAAGTTGATCGATTGGATCAACGAGCTAGAAGAATATTTTGAGTATGAAGAAGTAGAGGACCTAGATCAGGTTAAGTTCGCAAAAATGAAGCTAAAAGGCCATGCCAATATTTGGTGGAAAGAGGTCCAGTTGGAGAGAAATCGAAGAGGAAAAGGAAAGATCAGCAGTTGGGATCACATGGTGGAGAAACTGAAGAAGCAATTCATACCAGTAGATTATGAGTTAGATATGCTGAAGAAATTGCAAGGGTTTAAGCAAGGAAGTAGATCTGTGAAAGAATACATAGAAGATTTTCACAAGATGATCATCAGAATAGGCCATGCAGAGGCCAACAAGGAGAAGGTAGCCTGTTACCTTAATGGGTTACAATTGAGCATTTAGGAGGAGCTAAGCATGGTCAGAATGACCACCATTGAGGATGCATACCAGTTTTCCCTGAAAGTTGAGGAGAAATTGAACAAAAGATTTGACAGCAAGCAAAAATGCCAAGGAGGTCAAAGCGAAAGGGGTAGTGGAAGATCTTTTGGGAGTCAAAATGAGGATGAAAGGAAAAATGAAGATGTGGGTACAAGTCAAAGCTAGAGGAATGATAACTTCTACTACCCTCGTGATCAAAACAGTGGTGATCAAAGAGGTAGAGGATGAGGAAGATCTAGGTTAGGCCCTGGAAGAGGTGGTTTCAGAGGAACTCTTTTCCATTGTGGTGAAGAAGGGAATCAAGCCTATAAATGTCCACAACACCAAGGAAGGACAGAAAGAAGGCCAAAAGGTCGTGGAAGGGTTACACATGCAGATGAGGAGCTAGAGTCCGAGCATTCAAATGATGCAGAAAGGGGAGAAGCCCTAGGCGTTAGAAGAGCCCTGGTGACTAAAGAGAAGGTGCCATAACAAAGGAAGAATCTGTCCTGCACAAGGTGTAAGTGTGAAGACAAATGTTGTGAGGTCATTATGATTGACGACACGATTGATTGTTAGGCGGCGCTTCATAGGTAATAAGCCAGGCGATGGCCAACACTTTATTCCCCATTAAAAGGATGGAGTCCGGCCATAAGCGAAACCCTTTGAAGAAGGACGTAAGAAAAAGGTATACAATAGTGGCTAACTTGTTTTATTGATGGAAAGAAATTTTTAGAAGGCATGAAGCATGAACGTATGTGTGTTAAGCAGGTAATTGATTCCAACAATGGACAAGGAAGATAGTGAGAAGGTGCCAATATAAGTTTATGGACTCTTGGATGAGTTTTAGGAGATTATTTCTGATAACGTACCTGAGGGTTTACCACCGATGAGCAAGACCAATCATCAGATTGACTTGATCCCTAGAGCCAGTTTGCCAAATAAGGTAGTGTTGTGCCCTCAGCACACACACCCCATTGGGAACAGGGACCCTCTTTTCTTTTTGCCTTGTCAGGTCTGTCGGGGCTGCCTCGTTTTGCATGCCCCTCTTTTTTGACATTTCGCATGGTCGGTATTACTCTAAGAAGTTTCATTCTGACATCGACCATGGTTTCTCTTTTGTTTTTCCTGCCCTCCGGGGGCTTGTGCGTTCCTTGGGCCTTTCAAGCTCTGGGCGGCCCTGGGCCCCTTCAGGCCCGGGCCTCCGGGGTTCCCCTTTCGAGTTTCCCTCCTGCATTTGCCGCCCCGACGGCGTTTCTGAGGCATCTTTCTGCCTTCCGGAACCCGCCCAGCCGTTGGCCATTCGTGGCTATTCGGGGGTTTCCCGGCCGGCCCCTGCTCCTTCGGGACCCGGGAGCCGGAATTCTACGCCCAGACTTTCGTCCTGTGATTGCCGTCCGCGACGACCATCACCCGTCGGCCGCCCGCCCTCCGGGCCCCGTGGTCCCTTTCGTCGCTGCTGTTCAAACAAAGTGAAAAATCTAACGGCGGCGAACTCTTCAATGCACTCCGCCATCCGGGGCCCGGCCGTTCCGTCGCCGCCACTGTCCGAAGTCACCAAAATTCAGTCAGCGGCCGTTGTTCCGCTGCCTCCCGCTTTCCGGATCCCGGAGCCTAGTCCGCCGCCGCCGACTCAAAATTTGAATCTTACCAACTTCTGGCGTGATCGTACGAGCATTAATTGTGACCATTAATGATCGATGGGGTATATAAACTGAGGCCCGCCACTATCATTTTAACTTGCAAATTTTAGCGGATTGGAGCAGCGACCGAATTGGAGCCCACTGCAAACTGCACCATCACGATCATCGACCCCAGCATCGTTCCGTCAACTCTGCCGATGCATCCCATCATCGTCCCGCTTAGCGAGTTGGAGGTAGGCCATCCTCGTTCGCTCTCCCGTCATTTTTGATCATTTTGAGGATTTAAATGAATTGAGCAACCAAATTAAATTGCATAAAATGAACACTCTCTGCGTTGCACCCCAAACCCATATCCTTAGATTTTTCGCGGCCCCATCGGAATCGCCATTTTCGTCTCCCGGGACTTGTCTGTGTCGCGGGTGTTCTTCGCATAGGGCGAAGAACGCCGCCGGGACCGAGACCCTCCGTCGCCGTCAAGATCCGAGCCATGAACCCCGCCTGCGGAGGTCAGCCCTTCCGGGCCTGGGCCTCTGGGTTTCCCATCCTAGGCTGCCACCTTAAATTTTCCACTGTTTTAACATGAAGGTCTTCTGGCTAACCCCTGTTTCTGCGTCCCCGGACCCTTCAGGCCCGGCTGTCTAGAGTTCCATCCTCAGAACTCCGTGATGGTTCCGCCGCTGCTCATGGCGGAACCCTACCGATTTCACGACCTTCAGACTCTGGGATGTCCTTCGCCGCCGCTGTCGCCCTAGCTTTGTTGAGATCATGACGGCCTCCTCCGTGGATCCTTCCGGTCGCCTGGTTCCGGTCTCCCCGATGCCGCCGCTGCTCAGATCATTGCAGAATCCTCACGGCGGCCATCATGCCCTGTCTTTCTGACCTCGGGCCCCGTGGTCCCTTTCGCCGCCGCCGTTTTGACCAGAACAAACATCTTGCGGTGGCCATCGGGGCGTGTCAGCCCGCCTTCCGGGTCCCGGTCCATCCTTCGCCGCCGCTGTCGCTCGTGTGTTCATGGGGTTTCCCGGCGGCCGTCCACCAACGGTGCCCCGTGTCTCGGACCCCGGTTGCATCATCGACAAGTAAGTGTTGCGGCCTGTCCCTCATGTCGTCCCGTCTTCCGGGCTCCGGTAGTCTGCTCGCCGCCGCCGTTCAAAACGATCAAAATTACACAGCAGCCGTCAGCTAGCAGCCTCCCGGCCTCCGGGTCCCGGTGCCCCGAATGCCGTCTGGTATAAAACTGTTAAAGTAAACCTAAATGCAGCCATCCTTTTGCCTCCCGGGCTCCGGCTTCTGAGCTTCCGCCGCCGGGCTTCCGCCGCCGGACTTCTGCCCGATGCTCGCCGCCGCCGGCTCCCTTCGCCTGGCTGCCTTCCGGCATGAAACCTCTAGAGCTCCTCAAATCGATCCAAATCAATCCAAATTGAAAATCTAACTTCGACCCATGTCCTAAATCATACCATTTTCCATGGTGGACCCCCTTAAAACATGAAATTTGGCCAACGAATGTCTTCGAGAACTTTCGGGCGTGTTTTCCCTTCCTGGCAGCATTCCTGCCAGGCAAGTCTGGCCCTCCGGGCCAGAATTGCTCATTTGCCCTAAAGTGAAATCAATATCGTTAGAGAATTAAATTTATGATGCATTTGAATGGTTGGTTATATAATATGCTCGCAATACAGACTAACATTAACGTTTTCAGTGTTTTCTTGTGCTAACTTCACCCTTTGCCTGCAGGATATATGGAATCAGCCGCAGGAACTTAAGGGGCCTCTACTGAAAAGGACAAGGGTAAGAAATCCAGAAGGGCTGCCCGTGGGAAAGACGACAAAGACCAAATGAAGTTCCAATTTCAGGGTGAACCACTCCAGTCAAAGGTTTCGACTGACTGGAAAGAGATCTCGGACACCAACATAGGCCAGGTGGACATAGATGACTTCACCCAGAGGGTCAAGGTCAATCCCAAAACAAAGAATGCCCGATTGATATGCCAAAGCGGAATCGCTAAAGCTGCCAGCTTCCCTCCGTCTCTAATAGCACCTGAGCTGGTAATGGCTTGCCGAGAAGCCTACCAGATAGACACGCGAACGATCGTGGACAAAGAAGGGAATATCCTTGCCGACATGTCTCCGGAAGGAATTACACAAACATTCCACATCCCTACGTTCCCACATATGCAAGTCCCCACTCTGGAGCAGTGTCAGGCGGCATGGGATGCCAATCCATTGAACATCAAGAAGTCAATCAACATCTACTGGTTGAAGGAGAAGCGGGGCAGCGCTGCAAAAGTTCCCCAAGAGCTGTTCCGCAGCGATTTTCAAGAAGACTATCACGACTTGGTGACTATGCTAAGCAGAGTCATGGGTCTCCCAGCAGCCGCCTACTTCCAGGAGTGGATGGCTTACTACATTGAGCAGATCATACAAGGAAATGAAGATGTGGAAACCAAGATCTCGTTTGATTGGGGGAGTATCATCAGCAACTGCTTCCATGAGCAGTTCGTGAATATCAAGAAAAGCAACAAGTTCTATATGACCTCGTACCTGGTGTACTCATTGGCGGATCAGAGGCAATATAGTGGGCTCTTCATGGTGCCGAATGAAGATCACAAATGAGGGCTTAAGCCTTTTGACCGGTACCCTCAGCTACAATACCGCTACTTCAAAAAGGAGTACCGCCAGATCAATGATGCCTTCATAGGCCATATTATCAGATTGATAGCCGGGGACTTCGAGAGAAGGGTATCTCACAGCGCTAGGGCACTCCTGAAGGAGTATGCCTTCTTATACATTTAGTTCCCCAAATTCACTTACATCCGTGCCCAGGGATTCACGGAACGGCTGAACAAGCTGCCCAGATACCCAAATGATAGGATTATTCTCCTGGAGCTTTCCCAACAGCTTCAACATATTCAGGCAGTCTTCAGCCAGAAACACGTAGCAGGGATCCCCTATCCCATGATACTCGGCCAGGGCCAGTATCGACTGCAAACATCTCAATGTGCTAGTAACTCAGAAAAGGAACTCAAGGAGTATAACTTTGAATGGTACACGACTCGCCCACGAATGGACCCCCATGGCCACATCAGGAAGGCGCTGGGGCCGGCATATGCCCACCTGTACCATGTTGAAGATTTTTGGGCAGATTGTAGAGATAATAAGGAGGTCCGCCAGAGACACTACATGCGAATGACAGTGCAGTTTTTAAGGCGAGTGCAGCTATTTCCGGTGCCAGACCAGCTTGAGGAAGATGAATCCACCCTGGTGCACCCGAGGTACCCTGCGGTTGCTGACCTGGCAATCCCCTCCATTGACTGGGATGAGCAGGAGGTTGAGGACCTGGATATTATCACAAAGCCAACCATAACTTGCACCAAGGAGTGGGTTGATGGGCAAGTGGAACAACTAAAGCAAGAGGGGGTGGCTCTAACATACGAGGCACTCAAAAGCGGGCCGAGTGCCACGGAGGACGTTGCTGCCTCCCCATCAGTTGGTGAGACTTCCAAGTCTCCCCCCATCACCAGGTCCCAGAAGAGGAAAGAAGCAGAAACGACATAGTCCGGGGGCCCCAAAGAACAAGCAACAAAGGATACGGGAGGCTCATCTCCCAAGAAGCTCAAAAAGACATTAATCACAATAGAGGCGCAGCCTCCATTGCTCCTTCCTCCCCCGACTGGTGTGCTGTCCCCCTCTCAGGCCGTAGCCGCCTCATCCCCACAAGCAGTGGACATTTTTGTCAACCTTGCCTCTTCGCCCCCGGCCGGGTCTATAGTCAATATTGACTCTTCCTCGAGCATGATCACTTCCCCTTCCTCTGTTGCTACCATGTCACCCATCACCTCGCTACCTCTAGCAACAATACCATCACCTATTCCCCTTTCTAGCGTGCCCGAGGCTATTACACGACACCTACAGAGTCTCCCTCCTGAGCTCTCACAGCTTTTAATGGACCCTGCTCTCCAAGCTGCCCTCACCCAAGCCCTCGCAACAGCTCAGCCGTCGCAACCGCCGATAGGTCCGCCGGCCATGGAGGCCACCATGCAGATTTCCAAGGAGATGGAGGAGCTGGAGCAGGAGGCTTTAAAGCCTATGGAGGAGGAGGCCGATGAATATTACGAGCAACCCGAGCACAAGCATAGAACCATTGGCGAGGTTGCTTATGAGGAAGAAGAGACGGGCTCCTCCGAGGGCAGGGATGGAGAGGATGGCTCGGGCGATGGGAAAATTATTCAGATTTCTGATGAGGATGTTGGAAAAGGGGCGGAACCGTCACCACGTGGTGAAGAGGGACAGCCACCAGAGGGGCAGCCCGAAAAGGATATCACTGAGGCAGAGACCCACATGGTAGGGAGCCCCGAGCCCGAGGCTGCTAAGAAGAGGAAAGAAGAAGAGGCAGCAAAAGAACAGGATCTCACTCAGATACTGACCACCAAGGCACTCGTAAAAAACCTCGTGTTCTATCAAGACTCTGACGAAGAGGAGGATGCTACCAAGGAAGAGGAAGAGCTTGAAAAGGAAAAGGAGGCAGAAGTCTTGCCCCTGACTGAGACAGGTGAAGGCAACCATGATACACCCAAGGATAAGTCCTCCATGCCCGACTGGCTGGGAAAGCAACTTGAAAAGACTACTCCTGTCCTGAGTGACCCGAGGTCGAGGTTGGAGGCCATCTTGGCTTGATCTCTGGCCACAACAAAGAAGGAGAAGAAGCCTAAGGTCTGTTCCAGGATAACCATGGACGCTTCTGGCTCCCGGGCTGCACAAGTAGCAATGCCAACTATTGGCCAGACCGGAGTAAGCTACAATATCTCCATAATCAACCTAAGGACAGCCACCAGGGAATAGAAGGTCGGACATCTGGAGGAGTCAGTGGCTACGGTGGTGCATCTGATTAAGTAGGATAAGACCACCAAAGATGAGCTAAAGGCGTAGGTTGCTGCCCTAACCGACTACATCCAGCAGTGGTCTTCAATAGACGACCTCCCCACTACCTCGATGGCCACACCACAGCTACTCTCCAAGGAGCAGATAGATAATCTGGAGAGGAGGAAAAACTTAGAAAAGACCACAGAAGACTAGTTCCAGCAGGTTGCAAAGGTCAGAAACGTTGGGATTGGCTTGGCTGTACAGATAGCCAACAGGTTCCTAGACTTGATTCAATCCTTGGAGGGCATGAGGAAGCTCTGCACCAACTTCCCTACGATCTATGACTCTGCCTTCCCGAAGGTTGAGGCCATCCTTCAAATGCCAGAAAGCACGTGGGAGGAAAATCTAGAACTGAGGAAGGAAGATCACTGGTTGGTGGACATATGGCGCAGAGACCTCATCAACCGTAAAGAGAGGATGGAGTAGATCCAGAGCAGGGTGGATCCTGATATTGCATGGATCAAGGAGATCCGAGCAGAATGCACCGAGTACCTCAAGATGATAACAGGCCATGATATGCCCACGGTGCAATTAGATGCGGAAAAGGTTAGGTCGTATTTTGAGGAAAGGATGAAGAACAGGACAGTTGGAGATATCACAATAGACTTCTTGAGTTTCGCCGCCCGTGCCTTCGATAGATCAGAGCTCTTCAGAGATCAGGGCTCAAAATATGATGAGGACTAGAAGCGGCTAGAAGAGAATGCCAAAGAATGGAGCTACCAGGCGTTGAGATGCGAGATCCTCAAGATCGATAAGCTCCAGGCCGTAATCCTCAAGCATATTGAACACACAGCCTCCGAGGAGCAACCCGACAGCCCGGCCAAGGAAGAAGACTTCCCAGAAGAGTAGCTATAGCCAAAGAAACAACAATTAGCTACAGGACGAAAATGCAAATAGTGTCATCCACTAGATGACAAAATAGGGAAAAGACAAAAGATGTTTTTTAATTGTAAATCTATTTGGGGGTAGGTGAAACCCTAATTTGTAATGAATCATGGCCACACAATGGAAATGAATCTTGGCCATTCATTTGGTTTTTTGGAAACTATAAATAGAGCACTCCCCTCATTTGCAAAAGTGAGAGTTGAGTTGTTGTAAAGACATGCTGCAGAAATTTATAAGAAATAGCATTGATTTGGTGCATTTCCTTGTTTTCTCCCATGTTATTTGATTCACTTCTCCAATCTTAGATGTTTAACTTAGATCTATTTGCTGTTTAGTTAGCTGTTCATGTTATTTGGATAATTTTAGGAATGCTATTGGCTGTTCATGAAAATTCCTGCTTTGTTGATGATCCCTTAGTCCATACTTTTTGCTGTTTGCTGAAGGTAGATAGCTTTGCAAAGTTAGCCTGGACCTGATTTAAGCTGCCTCAAACACTTATCTTTAGTTCATGCATGTATGTGGTGGATGAAGGATAAAAATCTGCAGCCCTTAGAAGATTGCACGATTCCCATGATACTGTGAAATCCCTGGTTAAGTGGGATATTGTTTTGAAGGAATTGTCCATTGCAGGGACTCCATTATCACTGTTCGCAACAAGCTTTAGGCTTAGGAACTTTCCTTCCCCTTCGCTCTTTTTTCACTTTCTTTAGAAACTGAACAACACCAAGGTTCATTGCACTTTATAAAGCCAAATCTAACGATTAGATGGAGTTTGAGACTGTTGTTTGAACCTACAGCCAAGACATAACTGCTTTCATGCTAAAAACTCTTTTTTTGAAAATCCAACTTCATGCTTTGTGCCCATACTTTGTGTTTCTGTAAGGCCGCCTTGTGATCCCAGCAAATCACATCAAACTACTGAGGTATCTTAGCATTGTCATGACCTGACACCCGAGAGACCTTGGGATAGTGTTCTGCAATTCGATTGTGGGAGATTGTCTTTCAAGAGAGGAAGTGCATCTACGATCAGCTCAGGTTGAGAAGTGCATAAAAACACCATCAACAGAACTGACGCTAGAAGGAGGGCCGCGATCGGAATACTAAGCTACGGGATTAAGCGAAGCTGGATCGGATTGGATCATTCTCCCCAGAAAGGTTTCAAAGGATTCTACGATCAGCACCAAACAAGGGAGAATTTGAAGAATTACAGCCTTCCACGAGGGCAAAATGAGCACAAAGAAGCAGCTTCGTCTCTCCCTCCTTTTCATCCGCCCCCATTTCACCTCCACCTTCACTTGGCTGGCTTTCATCTTCCACCCAACCGCTTCAACAAAGATTTGTACATCTTCCCTCCGGCAGCCAGGAGTTTGCTCCTCTCCCGACCCTTTCAGCCCAAAGCATAATCCAGGCAGCCATAGCTCAAGGGCATTTTCAAATTGTGGTCAGATACAATACACCTAAATCCCTCGTTTCCAAAGAAGAAGTTCCACCGGCTTCCCCCCATGGCATGGCTTGCGCATAACCCTTCGCCGATACACTTTGCTATTTACAATGATATGCCCAAGAATCCGGAGGGCTTTTGTTCAAAATTCCATCCACGTGATATGCAAAGAACAGCCAAAGAGCATATCAAGATATTCGAAACGACGATTACCAAAATGCAGGTGGGTCATGAGGATGTGGCGTGTCGCCTCTTCCCGCATTCGTTGGGAGAAGAGGCTTTCTACTGGTACATCAATCTGCCGCAGGGATCGATCACCTCGTGGACCCTGATGAAGAATGTCTTCCTACAGAAGTACAAGATTCCTGTCAACTCCGCTGACCTTTACCAGCAGTTCATGTCCATCAGAAGGGAGGTCAACGAACCCATTGGCTCCTTCAATGATCGCTTCCATCGGGCTCACATGAGGCTTCAGGATCCGTACCTCCATAATGATGCGGCTGCTTTGCCGGTCTACTACGCAGCCTTGGATAACCTCACAGCGGCGTTGGTAAAAAGGATGCGCCCGCCGCCTACCACCTTACTGACCGCCTATGCGGAGGTTGTCATTGCAAGTTCAGATTTGGGACAAAATATCTCAGGCCCACTGCCCTCTTTGGGGCTCGTCGCCCACCCAATGCAAATTCAGGGGCTCAATCAGGCATTTGCTCACCAAACTCCTCTCATGAATCAGGTACCCCAATTGCCCATGGTAGCCGATCCGGCAGTCAAGGACTATATACCCCGCGAGGTGTCTTATTCGACAACCCCGCCAGCTAGAAGACAGCCTATCCTCAAAGGGGTTCCCCGCGAACAAACAAAGATATATTCCCAATGTTCTGAAGCCAAGTATACTTGTCCAGACCGACTTTCTCTAGCATTATCAAAATCAGCCGGTAGCCCCGCCCGCTTTTCTCCAAAATCTGGCCCTGTCGCCTGGAGGTGCAGCCAAGAAGGACAAGTTAGAGGAGCTAACCAAAATGATTAAGAAGATGTCCACAGAGATGACGCATCTGAAGAACCAAAATAATCAGCTGCAGGCCTCCCAATGCAACTTTCAGGCCAATCTCAACAGGGACAGTCGGGAGTCTCGAGACAATAGAGACAACAGATAACAAAAGGCACCCTCCTCTGCACTATGAGAGGCGCACTTCTAATCAAAACACGTAAAGAAGACCTTCTAAGAGACAAAACCGGCATATGGAACACTGTGCCCAAATAACGGCGGTGTTCACGCCGCTCATCAACCAGCAGGCAATGACCGAACATCCAGCGGTGTGTATTTGGCCGAGGCAGCTTTGTCCGGATGGTGCCAACTTCACAAAACCAGCAGGCATTCTGAGCTAGACTGCCCTGAGTTCCAGACAGCTGCAAAAATCTTCCAAGTAGAAGTATAAAATGCCGTTGATAATGCCAACTGCAGGGACATCGTCCCATCGGAGTCCTATGATTCCTCATGTTTGGTGGTCAATCAGGCGCCGTTTCCACAGGGAGACCGCAACGAGCCCGAAGCCGAGCCCGCCCCCATCGAGGATGAGAAAGCGCAAGAGGTAAGCAATGAATCAACTCTAGCTCAGCTTTTTGATTCGGTAGATAACGGTCCGATGGATGAAGAAGAGCCATTTGTCGATGAGGTTCACATGTTCCATCAACGGTCAAGTCCCTATTTCCTTAGGAATAGACAAGCTGGCGGGCCCTTCACAACTTCTACCCCACCGAACAACTTCGCCACCCCGCCTGATCCAAATGCCAGCAATAACCCAGGGCTCCCTCATATACCCGCCCAATATCTCAGCAAGAACCAATCCCAAAACCAACTGCAAGGTCAGCCTCAGAGCCAAACTCAAAATCCGCTTGGGCAAACCAAGAGTCAAACCCCTAGTTCTCCCATAGGCCAAGCTTTTAGCTCTGAAATCGAACAGATGGGTGAATATGTGGTGGAAGAGTTCAAGAAGGTCAAAATTAGTTTGTCGGCCTTTGAATTTCTCAAGGTTCCTGCCATGAGGCACGCCTTTTTTAGGGTTCTAAATGGGACTCCCTCATCTAACACAACACAAGAGACCCCGGTCAAGAGGGTAACCTTTGAGGAGCCTAGGAAAGAACAAGATATGCATGACAACACAGGAAGAAGGAGTCATATGCCCATGAATCAATCGGCTGGCAGATACACTGAAAAGGAGCCAGAGAGGGCTGGTAGACAGCCTCCCAAGGACCAACAATTTAAACAAACCAAGGATACAGGCAGTGACAGGAACAAAGGCCAAATAGCTCAAATGGACACACCCGTCGGTATCCTCCAAGGGAGACCGGAAACTCCCCCGTTCCTGACTACTATTAGGGTCTTTGGCAAGAATTTGCACAACTGCCTGCTCGATTCAGGCGCGTTTGCCAACGTTATGCCCTTGGCCATGTGCAAGGCTCTTGGCATCACCCCCACACCTTCAAAGAGAAAGGTCACCCAACTCGACAAAATAGAGATTAATATCATGGGCGAGATAAACCGCATTCCGATGCAAATCGCTGCGGACCCCTGGATACAGCAAGTTGTGGACATCCAAGTGGCAGACATACCTGATGCCTATGGAATCATTCTGGGGAGAGAGTTCACCAAGGCGCTGAACGGATACACCGCCACCGACTTGTCTCACTTGTGGCTGCCGTGGAAGGGACTGCCAAATCAGATTCGTATTGACCGTGAACCCCGGATGAAATATATAATCACGGAATACAATAATCTCAGCGAGGTGCTGTTCGCAGAGACTGACTTGGGGAATTATTGCCCTTTCGCTTACCAAAATGAGCTTGAGCTTCAGGGAGAACGAGCAGATGAGGTATTGCTGGTATTATGTAGCCCCTCGGCGAGTTCCGAGCGAATGCCCCCAGATGAAGAAATGTTGGCAGAAGCTGATGACGAGCCAGTTCAAAGTGACGACTGGGGATTGCTCGATGGCTTCCAAGAGTTTATGGGAAAATGCGCAAGAGATCAGCTCAGCCTAGGAGCTAGGATGAATTTCCAAGACCTATTATTGCCGAATTGGTGTAGGGTCCACAACGCTGCTCACTCCGAATTCGACTATTGCTTGTGCCAAGCAGCAATGGAGCAGGTTAAGAAAGCCGCTGCTCCTCCGACGGAAACACCAAAGGAGGCACCACCAAGACCACCTACTGATCGTTGCCTCAACCAGGAAAGCCTTCATAAGATCACTAGGCTCGATGTCTAGCCAAAAGAGAACGAAGGCTCAATCAAACCTGAAGATAAGGAACCCTCTGAGTGCTGGACGCTCCAGTTTGATGGATCAAAATTAAGACAAGGAGCTGGAGCAGGAATCAAACTCATCAGTCCAACGGGTAAGACATTTCTTGCTGCCCATCGATTACAGTTTTATTGCACCAATAACGTGGCAAAATACGAGGCCTTGGTCCTTGGCCTTCTTATGGCCTTGAGAAAAAATGTGAGAGTACTGCAAGTCTTCGGGGATTCTGCACTTGTGGTTAAGCAGGTCAGGAGATTGTACTCCTGCCATGATCGAAGACTCGCCAATTACAGACACAGGGTGTGGGATCTCTTAGAGGGCCTAGATGCGGTCAACATACAATTGATCCCTCGTGCTCAGAATCGCACAGCTGATGCCTTGGCTCAAGCGGCTGACACGTTGCAGCCCCTCTCGTTGTCAGGGCTCAAGAAGTTCACGGTTGAGCTGACATCTACGCCGTTGGTCCCGGACAATGTCACCCACCTGCAGGTCTTTAATGATGATAAGCATATACTCCAATTCATCACAAGCTCCGACGTCTTTGCTGCCCAAATAATCGATGAAGCTGATCCATAGGAGGCTGAATTAGACATAAAAGGGGTTATTAATCTGAAAACTAACACGATCCCAAGAGGCATGGTTCAGCTAGAGCATGTATTCGACCTGGATCAGATTAGGGATCAGGATCGACAAACAAAAAAGGAGGCTATAAGCAGCCAATGCAATGTTCACAACTTGGGAACGGCCGAGGATGCCAAGAATGTTTTTATTGGAAAGATATGCATGCCCGAAGAGAAGAAAGGGATCACGGATGCCTTGCGCAGATATCCTGACATGGTGGCATGGAGTTACGAAGACTTGAAAA
>VDFB02092005.1:0-23304 GCA_007258455.2 Sequoia sempervirens | reverse complement strand
ATTGCATTGGAAATCCCTGAGCCTTAGCTTTGGTATTTGCCTTGGAATACCAACCCAAAGGCTTGGAGGGCATTCCCAAAGACCAGAGATGTGTTTTTCCCAAATTCAACAAATTTTCACATAATCGGGTTCGTGCTCACCATCAAGATTGCATCTAGTTCAATATCAAGAAAATCGAACACATGGGTAATGTTAGGTCTCTTTTATTAGGGTTCCAACGCATGTAATTCTTTCACTTCTAATAATGTTAAAACCTTCATCCATAATTTTATTTGATTGTATGTCCTGCTTCTTCAAAAAGTAGTGTTTGCATTTTCACCATAAACCAACCGCTCCATCAAAATTTGAAATAAATTATACCTCTAGAAACTAGACCCATCTCTACAATTTAAAAAATAAAAATTTTAAAAATCTATTAGTTTCCTGTAATCCTCTGAGGGGAGCACCACTCAAAATTCTTCTTTTTAGAAGTGCCCACTTAGAAAAAATTAATAAAAAATCAAATATTCATTAAAATTATTTAAAATATCCAAATTCTGCCATACTATTATCTAACTCCAATCGGGAGGATTTTTAAAAATACTACAAAAAAAAGTCCACCGCGGCTCCTCGGGTCACACAAGAGTTGCTATGTTATGTTTTTCCTCAATGTAAACAACAGAAATTTGTGTGTGTCCCTCTTTTGAACCCCTTAATCTCAACCATTTTCAAAATAAATTAGTAGTTTAGAAAGTAGACTCGGAGCACTGCGGTCCTTGTTTTTGTTCCATCAAAAAATGTTGAGTGTAGCTATCCTCAATTTCACGTCCAAGGTCAGTATTTCCTGATTTCAGAAAAAAAGTGGCCATTTAAGCCCCTTTTTTGGGAACCATCTTGGTGCACTTACCCCTTTGTATAGTTTTTATAATAATCTTCTCTCTAAGCTGCACTTAGGGGGTGTTGGTGTGAATAAATGTCTTGTACCTAGTTAATTCACTTACTAGGGAATTAGGGGAAATATTCACATGTTAAGTCTACTTAAGCTTATAGGATTCCTTCTAGAAGTCTTGGTTGTCATATCTAGATCTTATATTATCCTAGGTAGTTATGAGTTATTTGGCTCATGTGATAAGATTAAGACACTTGTCACAATCTTGTCTAATTCTTCCTCTCTCCTTGCCTTTATAAGCAAGGCCTCTCGTGTACATTTGAATATTCAATCTTGTAATCTTGTATTCATAATAAAGCAAGCTATTCTTTCCATTTTATCTCTTGTGGAAGATATTTTGGTCTAGAAATTATTCTTGGGGGTGTTGAGGAGTCACCATTAACTCCTACAATAATGAATCAATGTTCGAGTAATGTAGTAGACAAGAAGTTCTTTACCATTCACATCATGTTGTGTGAATAGCGCAACAAGAGAATTATATGTTTCCCTTGTTTAATTATCTTTTTCTTATTATTAACTACATTTCTCAAAGACATTTCTACCATCAAATAAGACATTTAAATTAATATTTTTATATAAGAACTAATTTTAATTCAATAAATTATAATTGGCTATTTTATATTAAATTATTTTTTTCAAGGTAATATAGCATTTTATCTTAGTTATGATGATTACCATGATCATGATTATTTGAAGTGCAATAAAAATGATTCTATTAGAGAACCAATACATGTAGCAACTAAGGTTAACATGTAACCATGGCTATATCATGTATGAAACTAATATTATATCATTCATGTAGACATAATAGCAGTTTACCCACAACCATGATAGCACCATCCATATAGCTACTTAGAGGAATCACACCAACAATAAGGAAGAGTCCCTGAGAAGGGGGTAGAACATTGTCCCTCTAATAAGATAGATGGAGCTTCCACAAATTAAACATCTTAACCCACTCATCCTTATTTTTCTCAATGAAATTCTTCTCATGTACATAATATGTTGTTAAAACATGAATTTTCTTCCTAACTATTTAAAACCTTCTTTCCTAATTTTATTATTATTTCTAAAATAAGATGTACTCCTACATAATAGGGAGCGATCAAATAGAAGTAGTGTTAGTTGTAAATAATAATAAATGTACCAAATATGGAGGAGATTCCACATGAAAAGTAGATATATAATGCACAATCTAGGATTCAATAGTAATAGATTTTGTGAGTATGTAATAGATTTCAAATAGAAGTAGTGTTAGTTGTAGATAATAATAAATGTACCAAATATGGAGGCGATTCCACATGAGAAGTAGATATATAGTGCACAATATAGTATTCAATAGTAATAGATTTTGTGAGTATGTAATAGATTATATGGAGATAATATACGATATGGTTTTTCTCCTATGATATTGTTATATCATCATTGTGTTATGAACATTAAAAATATTTTGATTTAGTAAAAATACTATTTAAGGAAGAGGGAAGGTTTTGGTGTACTCAAGCAAGGACCCACATATTGATCCAGGTGGATCCAAAATACCTAAAAATTTCACAGTCTCGGAATTCATCCAAAGAAGCATCAATGTGTAGAACTCGCTGACACAATCCTGACACAATTTTAATGGGCTCAAAAGGAGTCTGTATGCAAAAGTTATGCTCAGTCAAAGGTTCGGTTCAACAAGTGAACCAGGGGTTCAAAAAGGAAAAAAAATGATTGTCTCAAAATGAAATAAAAATGATGCCAAGTTGTAGTGCTCATTGCACTAATTCCAGAACTATATTCAATTTCAAAAATGGAGCTCGTATGTGAAAGTTATGGCTGATCAAAGGTTGGTCAAAATTTTGACTCTGGTTGACTTTGATGACATCAGCAAGTTGACATGGCAGGTGGTGACGTGGCAAGAGTGGTGATTTGGCACATACATGGTGGTAAAAGGAATATGGATTAAACCATATTGTTAAAAGAAAACACGTATGGTTTAAAAATTAAAAGATTTTTATGATTTCAAGGAGGATTTGGTGGGATTTTATCCCTTAAAATCCTCTTCCCTTGCCCATAAAACAAGGAGAGGAAAAAAAATCCTGTAAACTTACATTTCAACAAATTAACCCCTTTAACCACCTTTCTCATATTTAACGGATTTATTTTAGAGATTATCCAAGGAGATTATTAAGGGGCTTTTAAAAGATATTTTTAAAGATTATAATGTAAGTCCAAAATTATAATGACCCATAGTTAAAGGGGTTCATTTTTTAATTGTATGGCTTAGAATTATAAAAGCCAAAGGGGGATTTATTTTTGAAAGATTAATTTGTTATACTAATGGGATATTAGTGATTTTTATTGTAAAAGGGGGAAATGGTTGGAGTTTTTACTTGTCTATGGGAGATATGCAATATTTGCAAAATAATATGGTTAAAACCATATTAGCAAATAAATGTGTATATAAAGGGGTGATTGTTGTAAAGGGATTGGAAATTATTGAGTGGAGAATTTTGCACGAGAATTTTCTTGGAGAGAATTGTAACAGGGAGAATTATTCAAGTTCATTTTGGGAGAAATAATTCTTTGGAGGAGAATTTACAAGGTGTTTTTGTACACCAAAAATTGTAAAAGAGTGAGAGATTGTGGAGAGATTATTGCAGATTCTTGGAGCTTGGGTATTGTAACAAAGCATAATTTTTCTTGGCAATATCAATAAAGTGGTCCCAGCATTGAGAAGCGAACTCGAAGACATAGTCCACATTGGACAAACTCCGTTATCAATCTGCGCGTTGTGATCCTTCTATTTCTTTGTCTCATTCTTCTCTCTTCTATCTCAATTTTCTCTCTAGTTTAAATTCAGTATTTGAATTTCTAATTACTTATTTTATAATTTCAACAGTTAAAAAGCATAATCACGCAATTATGTATTAGATCGGGAAATTACTATAATTAGATTTAATTTACAAGTTAATTTTGTAAACTCTAATTACAGATCAAGTTGGTATCAAAGCCCATTTTATAGGAAATTGCAGAGTGAATGCTAACTAGGTTGAAATTGAGGCAAGGAGAAGGTGCACTGGAAGAGTTCAATCTAGAGATCGAAAAACGAAGGACTTTTCCACAAGCAGAGATGGTAGCTGAACAAAGTCCTACAAAGCTTGATGAGAAAGCTTTCCAAAAAGCATTTCTCAAAATGAAGGCTATGGTGGAAGTTCTTTTCCAAGAGAGGCAAGAGCGACAGAAGAAAAAGGAAAGCAAGGCTAGAAAGAAGGAGGAAGCTAAATCCTCGTTGAAAGAAGAAAAAGGTAAAGGAGTAGGAGGTGGTGGTGACCCTCCTGAATCTCCATCCCCATGTTCCTCATTTTCTTCATCTTCATCTTCTTCTTCTTCTTCTTCTTCATCTAATGCTTCTAAAAAGAAACAACCTGTGCAAGCTAATGCACCTTTGTTAAAACTAGATGTTAAATTTGATTTGCCAATGTATAATGGAGAGCTAGATGCAGAAAAACTTGATAATTGGATTAAGCAAATTGAAGTTTATTCTAGAATTCAAAAGTTTACTAAGGATTCTCAAAAAATCCAATTAGACACTCTTCGCTTGGGAGGCACAGCTTTAATTTGGTGGGAGAGTAGAACACAAGAGGATCTAAGTCATTATGGAAAAATTATTTCTACTTGGTTTGAGTTTATAGCTACATTAAAGAAACAGTTCTATCCATTAGGACATATGCAAAAAGCAGTAATGAATTAGCAATCATTAAAGCAAGAAAAAGGACAAAGTGTTCAGGAATATACACGGGAGTTTAGGAAAAGGGCTTTAATTTTGGGCATTCCTTTATACACACAAGAAAATTTGTTATAGTATATAGGTGGATTACATGAAATTTTGAGACATACATTACTTATGTTTAATCCAACTAACATTGATGAAGTTAGTGTGCAAGCTATCCATTTGGAAACAAGCTCAAGGAATAGCCATGATAATTTGTTGATGGAATCCAATAAGCAAAAAGGAAGCAAGAAAGGGAAAGAGAAATCACAGCGAACAACAACTGTAAAGAAAGAGGACGAAAATCCTTATTGTTCACATTGCAAGAAGGAAGAGCATGAAGATGCAAGATGTTGGAAACTGCATCCTGATCAGAAGCCAAAATGGTTTAAGGATCAAAAGGGTAAGCAGAAGACTGCAGCTATCGTGCAAGATCTTGGATCCGGTTCTGATGATGAAACCAAGATCTCAATTGTGGGTATCAAAGGTAAAACTCCTATTGTCAATACTAGTTCTCATGCTTCTTCTCTAAGCTATAATGAAGTACCTATTGAAAGTAAGAGGAATGAACTGTTTCATATAAGGGCTATTGCAAAACAAAGCAAGATTGATACACTCATAGATAGTGGATCACAAGTGAATCTAATCTCTGAACAAGTTGTTAAGCAATTGGGATTAAAGACAACACCTCATACTAAGCCATATCCATTGGGTTGGGTGAATGATAATTCTCGGTTACATGTGTCACAACAATGTAAACTCAGATTTGCAATCACATCCAAGTTTGTAGATGAGGTAGAGTTAGATGTAATTTTGCTTGACATTTGTGGGATGGTTCTAGGTAGTCCTTATTTGTATGACAGAAAGGCCATTTTCTACAAGGAACATAACAAGTATCATTTGTTTAAGGATGGAATTGAATATATTGTAAAATCTCATCACATGAAGAATGATAGATCTGTTGTAAACACAAGGCATATGAAAATGAATGTAAATGCAAGCAATGCTTTAACTCTCATGTTTGTAATAGCTAGTCATAATAAGCATGAAGATGATAGGGTTTCATAGATAATACAATGTGAGGATCAGTTGCAAGCAGAATCAAGCCTTTAGCCAGAGGTGGTAAAAGAGGGTTTGAATGTTTCATTTTCTAGCAATGTTCTTGTTCAAGAGATCCAAAATGTTGATACTATTTCCTTCACATCAGTGTATTCAGTACTGTTGCTTGTTATTCTGCTAGTTATTTCTATGTGGATGATGAATGTGACAGTGAATATTGATGAACATGCAGTTGATGGTATCAACAAAGTTACCTCATATTTCTTTGTGTTTGTGATGGGTCACATGTTCAAAATTTTAGTAGGAAGGACAAATGATACTGGGCAAGTGGGGCGACATTTCCCTAGCTCAAATTGTACATAAAACAGACTTTTGGAGGTCCAAAAGCTTCTCAATGGGGAGGAATGATCCAGGTGGATCCAAAATACCTAAAAATTTCACAATCTCAGAATTCATCCAAAGAAGTATCAATGCGTAGAGCTCACTGACACGATCCTAATGCAATTTTAATGGGCTCAAAAGGAGTCTGTATGCAGAAGTTATGCTCAGTCAAAGGTTCAGTCAAACAGGTGAATTAGGGGTTCAAAAAAGCAAAAAATTGATTGTCTCAAAATGAAATAAAAATGACGCCAAGTCGTAGTGCTCGTCGCGCTGATTAAAAGATATTTTTAAAGATTATAATGTAAGTCCAAAATTATAACGACCCATAGTTAAAGGGGTTCGTTTTTTAATTGTATGGCTTAGAATTATAAAATCCAAAGGGGGATTTATTTTTGAAAGATTAATTTGTTATACTAACGGGATATTAGTGATTTTTATTGTAAAAGGGGGAAATGGTAGGAATTTTTACTTGTATATGGGAGATATGCAATATTTGCAAAATAATATGGTTAAAACCATATTAGCAAATAAATGTGTATATAAAGGGGTGATTGTTGTAAATGGATTGGAAATTATTGAGTGGAGAATTTTGTATGAGAATTTTCTTGGAGAGAATTGTAACAGGGAGAATTATTCAAGTTCATTTTGGGAGAAATAATTCTTTGGAGGAGAATTTACAAGGTGTTTTTGTACACCAAAAATTGTAAAAAGTGAGAGATTGTGGAGAGATTATTGTAGGTTCTTGGAGCTTGGGTATTGTAACAAAGCATAATTTTTCTTGGCGATATCAATAAAGTGGTCCCAGCATTGAGAAGCGGACCTGGAGACATAGTCCACATTGGACGAAGTCCGTTATCAATCTGCGCGTTGTGATCCTTCTATTTCTTTGTCTCATTCTTCTCTCTTCTGTCTCAATTTTCTCTCTAGTTTAAATTCAGTATTTGAATTTCTAATTACCTATTTTGTAATTTCAACGGTTAAAAAGTATAATCACACAATTTTGCATTAGATCGGGAAATTACTGTAATTAGATTTAATTTACAAGTTAATTTTGTAAACTCAAATTACGGATCACATATAGTGGAATACAATTGGACCTCTATCTTAGTTAGCCTAGATTCTTTCATTTCTAGATTAAGCATTTTTTAGTTGTAACTTAGTCAATTCTATTAACCTGTAGCATCTATATCAACATGTCACATCTGCTATGTAATTTTGAGCTTTCCAAAGTTAAAGAATAAAATCTCTCAATATTAGTTTTATGTTCGTGTCATGTTAGGTTGAGGGTTGAGATGATGTACCACTCTCACCCTATTCTATTTATCTATAATGAATGGAGATTTTGGTCTTAGATCTAATTGTTAAGTAGAGGGAACTCTACATCCTTATATGGTTACCAAATTTTGATATTGTCATGTAGCCAATTATCTTTCTCTTGTGGAATCATATGTGTGCACTAATTTGGTGCTTTATTGAGTGTTATCATGTTGTGTTATGACAACCCTAGGGTGTAAGATTGCAATTGTGACATGTGAGTGTCAAAAAATAATACAAAAAATCCATTCATTTGTTAACTATTGATATCTTTGGTAGAAGCTTGGGGTAATATTGTTCAATTGAGTCTTTCAGCATAGGATTTATAAATAATTTCTAGGCATTTTAGTTTATTGTTTTCTTTGCTTCACAAATCTAACATTAGAGCCCTAGAATTTTTTAGATGATTATATTAAATTGGTAAAATCATTGTGCTCAATTTTGGTTTATTTTCTTTTCCATAGATCTAAAACATTGTCAATTTGTTACATGTAGACTTGATCTAGTAAGTGTCACACTTCATATTGTCGTTTTCTGTGATGTTTAGGAGCACCTTTTCGATTTTGGAATACAAGAATCTTCGTTTTTGGTCAAACCCCTAATTTTCAATTTAATGGTATTGAAACAATGATTAAAGATATACCAAACAACCAATATGTTTAGCTAGTGTAGATGTTGTCATATGAATGCTATACTCTTATATAATAATGCAATTTATAATAGAGCTTTCATGCTTACTATTGAATGATCAAAAGTGAGTCATAAATAATTAAAAGAAAGTTAACATAGAACCCAATTAAAATTTTGAATTTAAAAGGTACGAATTCAAATTCATACGACAAAGAAATGAACCATATGGCGAAGTTTAGCACATATTCGAAATCTGACAGAAATGATGATTGTTGGTAGTTTACTAGAAGAATTGTAGATTCCCCAATATATAAAGGTTGGCAACTTCAAGCCAAGGAATGAAAGAAAGGTTAGGAAGAAGGCAGGCCTAACAAATCATTCACCTTTGCACAAATGAAAGCATTAATACTTCACAAAAGAAACAGGAAACGAAATTCCCAAGGAATAGCGAGAAGGCATCCCTAACAAATCATAAAATAAAAAGAAAACTAAAATGGCCAAGGAATGTAGATACCTTTCCATAACATAAGACATGCGCTGCAAGCCAAGAAATAGGTATAAAAACTGTGCAATTTGCTGTTAGATGCAACTTTAACTGGGATCTTGTACATAATCATCCTGCTTATCTACTTCATTGAAAATGGCTGGGGAACAAATGAAGTCGGTTGCGGTGTTTTTTCTGCTTTTGAACTTGTGCATGTATATAATCGTATGTGCAACAGCAGGGTGGGCACTTAACAAGGCAATCGAGCATGAAATCATCACAGGTAATATTCACTTTCAGATTATATCTCCTCTCTTGTTAAATTATATAAAGATTTAATTCATTAGGGCAATGTTTGGTGTGCACTTGCAGAACCGGGAATTCCACTGCCCAACCCATACTGGGCGGTCTACTTTCCAATGGGAAATGCCGCCACGGGATTCTTCATAATCTTTGCGTTGATAGCGAGAGTGGTGGGAGGTGCTCCATGCCTTTCTGGCCTTTACCACTTGCGCTCTTGGACAGGAGATGGCTTGGCCTCTGTTGTCTCTGGTGCTTTCACAGCGTGGGGCCTCACTCTCATGGCCATGGGGTAGGCTATTCTTTAATGGGTTATTTTTAAATCAATGTCAACGGAATGACTGACACTGTGTCTACATTTCATGCAGATTGGCGTGCAAGGAAATAGATTTGCATGGCAGAAACTCGTGTCTGGTAAGTCCTATATTCCATACAATGAGGATTTCAATTGGTAACAGAAGATTTCATTTACTCTGCGTTTCAATCTTTTTTGTGCAGAAAACGGTGGAGTCATTTGTGATACTTTTGTCTTTCACGCAACTGCTGTATATACTTGTACTGACAAGCATTGGCTCCATTTACTAGAACTTACTGCAATAGGTAGTTGATGAAATGGCTAATCCCAAGGAGCACAGTAATTTCATTCTGTGTTCATCCTCCAGCCAAAAAGACAGGGCACCCCCACTTCATTTAATAGTTGAAGACTTCCGTTTTAAATTGTTTTGTCCTTCTGTCCCTCCATCCTCCTTTTTCAAACTCTGTTTTTAATTTTTTTGCAGCAGCCCATGCTCTACAATTCGAAGGCTTTTATTTCTGAGATTTATGATGCTGTTATTTTGTGTTATAACAGAAAGAAAGGGACTATTTTTTCTATGTAAGAGGAGCAGCTCTTTTTCTTTTTTTAAAAATATGTATTTTGTTTTATTTTTGTATGAATCTTTACTAGTATTGTTACTATTTTTCATTGTTTTGTGTAATTTTTTTAGTGAGTAATGGAACAAAGAGTTGAAAGTCTATGTTGATCAATTGAATGTATGTTTGAATTATTTTTATATTATATGTCTCTTGTTTTTCCTTCATTTAATATTAATGTTAAACAATGACATCTTTTTTCAGCACAAATCTTGCAAATCTCAAGTTTAATGATGTTGTACCCAAACCAAATTTTTTGCTTCATCAAGGCATTTTGCATAGAATGGTCTAAACTTTGCTAAATGATGTAAAATACAGTTTTTGGGCAATATCAAGCATGGAGTTTTTGTCAATAGTTTGTCAGTCAAAGTCAATTATATTGATCAAAGCCTAAAGCAGAGACTCAGAATGGAGCGTTTCACGATGGAGGAGCATCTCACAACAGCATTTCATGTTGCACATGAAGATTTCAATGATCAAAATGGAGTTTTCAGTGACCAAAATATGAAGATTTCAGAGGAGAAAGCACAAAAGCGCAAGTATAGCCCAGGGGCGCCCAGCTTGTTGGAGGTCAAGATCTGGTTTAAAATGTTCAAGCATCCAGTCAATCTCTTCAGAATTAGTCTGGCTATCCGTCGAGCTATCCGGCAAGGCTTTCCGAGACCCACAGCTCCGGCAAACGACGACAGAAGTTGAAATCCTTAAAGTTCCAGATGTGAGAATTTTGCTCTTTTCAGGCAAAAGCGCGCCTCTAGCTTGAGGGCGCCCATCTTAAGAAGGGGGTAAATCTCGACATTTTCGATGCCGGATGCAGTCAATCCGTTCACAACTAGTTTGCTTATCCAACGAGATATCAAACACAGTTATCCGACTCTCAGAGTTCAGGCATCAGTCATCCAAAGATCAGCTTAAAATGGAGTTTTCACGTTTCTGAGCTTCTCCGTTTGTTCCCAGTGCAAGTACAAGCCAGGGGCGCTGGCTTAAAGGACCCTTCAAATGGCAAAATTTGCAGACAAAGTCTTCACGGCATCAGTAATACTCTAGCCTAGCTCCGCAACGCACCATTCTGCTTGTCAATCCGACGTTCCAGGTGGTCGTGGCAGAGATTCTACCAAGCACGTAATTTTACGGGCAGACCAACAAATGATTTTCAGTGTATTTTCACAGTCCAGAGGCGCCTAGCCTTTAGACCTATCAGATGACCCCGTTTGCGTTCGAAGTCTTCACGACTATTGAGCGTAATCATTTTATCTTTCCAACGAGCACAGCCGTCAGCCTTCAGCATTTGGCAGTTGTTCGTGCGTGTGAGGTCTTTGGTGTAATATTACAAAGTGAAGATGTCCGAAAATGGCCAAGTCTGGTAGCGGTAAACATAAATAAAATACGCACTGGAGTTTTTGAGGTCTTAGAAGCAGTTTTCTTGCCTCGATACCTCCAGGGACTTCTCTTGAGGGCCCTTCTGGCTGTCCGTTAAAACAGATAGTGCCTGAATCGGGTCATCCCAGCTACAGTTACCAGAGGTCAAAGTAGGGTACTTGGATGGAAGGTCGACTTTCGTTAAAATAACAAAAGTGCAACCATGAGCCAGGGGCGCTTTTACTTTTGAGGCCCTTAACACAGCTTTCAGGTGTCATGCATACAGCCGTTGGATGCAGAATGTCTCCAGACACGCAGTGAGCTTCGTCTCATATCAGCAGGGTTCACCGTTTGCCGTCAGCAGCCGTTTGAAGCATCAGATGGCAGTTTAGGGAAATGGCCAAGTCTGGAACCCGTAAAGCAATTTAATCAGGTGCGCTTAATTTTTCAAGGAGTTAAACGATGGATTTTGCAGTTATGTCTCCCAGCAGACATTTCTTCCTTGTTCAGTAGGCTTTCCGATGAATATCTCAGATCAGTCTCAGCATCACCCGGTCATCCGGAAATCAAGTGTCGAAGTTGGCCAGTCGTAATAGTTGTCAGCTATTAAATAGGGAGTTAGTAAAAAATGAAGTATCTTGAGCAAATGGACGCCTATGTGCTCAAAAGATGACTTTTCGGAATCGTTGAAGTCTCACGATGAATCTCAGAGCTTCACCCGGGTTGTCAACTGAAGTTCCAAATTTGCTTATTTATAAATAGCAATTTTCTATTTTTAGCACCCTTGCTAATTGCATGATAATAAATATTTTATTATTATTTGAGCTTCCAGTCAGTGGCAGTGCAACTGAAGGGCAACCAATCAGAGGACTTCTATTATTGTCAGGGTTTTGAATTCTTGCAGTTGTCAGATTAATGCGAATTTCATCTTCTTTAAGCATGGCGCCTTCTTCATTTATCATTCATATTTTCAAGAGAATTCGTATTTTTCAAGGAGATTCATATTTTCTTCAAAGGGAAAATCGTAATTCTCAAAGGCAAATTTTGTCAAAGGAAATTCATAATTTTGAAGCAAAATTCGTTTTTCTTCAAGGCAAAGGCGTATTTTCAAGCAAAATTCGTTTTTCTTCATTCACAAGGCGTATTTTCAAGGGAGATTCGTATTTCTCAAACAAAGGCAGATTTCTCATCTATTTGCAAAGGCGATTTCTCCAATCACATTCTTTTGTAGGTTAAAGTTCACAATTCTCAGCAATTCAAAGAAATCTTGAGCGATTTTCACAGAAGAAGACATACAAAAAACGTCTTTTTCCTCCTTGGTTCTCAGATTTCTCTCAGTTTTCAATTCGCATGTTCCTGAAATTGGCAAATTCGACAAGTCTCAGCATCTGGATCATTTTCATATAGCTTCCTCGAATTAAAATCGTGCGTTTGATTTTTCAGGAATTTTTAACTCCAGAGCATCAATTCTCGAGTTTCTAATTTTCTCAACTGAAAAGTCTTTGCATGGTCGAGTAGAAGTTAGATTTTCGCATTTCTGACATTCTGGGTTGTCTTAGAATCTTCTTCTGGACAAAACCCATATCTCAGATTTTTCGCTGAAAATTGACCTTCGATAGGCTATTTTTAGCCTCAGCAGGGTATTTTTAGCTTTCAGAAAAGTTGTCAGAATATAGCCGTGTTCACAGTCAACGGGCGAGTTTTACAGAGTATAGTGTAGACAGACTGAGTTCAAGACCAAATCGGTCTTAATTCATGATTTCGTCAGAAAAGCTGAGACCGATTTGTATCAAGTTGCAGAAGAGATGTTGGCTATCACTTCAGTTACAGAGCCGCCAAAGTTGCCAGTCAGTGAAATGCTAGTTTGAGTGTGCGAAGATTGCCAAGATTGCTCAAGTTGCTGACATTCAGATGCTGATGCAGTTGACAGTCTCGTTGAGGGGTTGATTGTTCGAGATCACGATCAGTAGACTTCAGTTTCCACCTCTCAGGATAGACATTACACACAGGAGTTAACTTGGTGTTACCCTTTCAAGTTAACTGGCTGTTTTCATCACATGCATATCTATTCTGAGACTCGCCTTTCACACTTGGAGTTTTATTTTAGGGTTTTCGTTAACTAATGATAGTCTTCCAGCTTAACTCAAGTTTTCAATAAGGACGTGCATGCTCGCACAATTGTCCATTTTTAGATTAGATGTTTCAGTTAACTGAGGGTAGTTTCCCAGTTGATTGTATGGTTTACTTAATTAGGGTTTGGCGCATAGCTTGCATGCATTGCAGAACTGTAGATGACAGTAGGTGATTTTAGGGTTCCCTACACCTTGATGTATATAAATAAGAGCTTATGCTCATTTGTAAATAACTTTTTGCTTGAGAGAGAAATATATGTTGCGCCTACCTTGCCCTCAATATTGCTCTTTTGGTATTTGTTCATGTGTCTTCGCTATTATGATTAAGTGTTATGCCACATAGGGTTTCATGCAATTGTAATGGTGGATTCTTTGTCTTGTGAATCTTTTATCATTTCAATCAAGTGTTATGCCACATAGGATTTCGTGAGATTGTGATAATAAAATCGTTTTGTGAAGTCTTTACTACTTTCAATCAAGTGTTATGCCACATAGGGTTCCATAAGATTGGCGTGGTAAATTCCTCCCATAGTTAGATCTGTTTGAACATATTTACCATTGAGGTCAATTGTTATGCCACATAGGGTTTCAAGAGATTGAGATGATAAATCTGTTTTGTGTATCTTTACCATTGTGATCAATCGTTATGCCACATAGGGTTTCGAGAAATTACGGTGATAAATCTGTTTCGTGAATCTTTATCATTATAAGCAAGGGTTATGCCACATAGGGTTTCGTGAGATTGTAATGATAAAGGCTGTTTTGTGAAGTTTTTACTATTTTGATCAAGTGTTATGCCACACAGGGTTTCATAAGATCATCTTGGTGAATTCTTAAATATGTTTTGTGCCCAATAAACTTGTTTAGATTGAGATGATAGTTGCGCCACCTTGCCTTCAAGTAGAGAGTCTAAACTCGTTTATCGTCCGATAGTCAATCCCTGCTCCGCTTCCTCATGCTCTGTTTTCTTGAGGAGACTGGATAGATTTAAAGTAGTTAGCTTTGTTGTAGTTAACGATCTGCGAAACCAGAAAATCCTTAGCTGCAACGTTCTTGGTTTTCTTAACCTTGTGCCTCTTCCAGCTGAGAACAAAAAGATAGGACTTAGATTACTTTTCTTTTCATGCATTCCAGCACAACGAGGGAGCTTCCCCTCCTAATTTGAAGAGCACTCATTGCGTAGTGTACATAGCTGTCCGTACAAACCTGCACTCCAGAGGTGTTAGATTTGACGCCAACAAATGACAAGAATTATGAATATTAGTCAATCACAATGATGACCTTGTTTAGCTTTGAAGATATATGGGAGCTTGTGAAGAATGGGTTCCTTGAACCTACAAATGTAACAATATACAATACATTCTTTCATGTAGAGAATGGTTTGCTTAAGGAAAATAGAAAAAGAGATTTCAAAACTCTCTTCTACATCTTTCAAGTAGTGCATGGGAGTATCTTTCCAAGGGTTGCAATAGAAACAAAATCAAAGCAAACATGGGACATCGGTCAAACTGCATATCAAGGAATGACTAAGATAAAAACTGTAAAGTTGTAAATGTTGATAAGATTCATTTTCTACCCAAGTTATTGGACTGGTTAATCAAATTAGATCTCATGGTGAAATTTTTGAAGAAAGGAGAATAGTAGAAAAATTCTCAAGAGCTTACACACAGTTTGAATCTATTGTTGTGGCTATAAAAGAAACCAAAAACCTTTCATAGTTATTTGTAGATGAGCTCCATGTCTCTCTAATTTTTCATGAACACAAACTAAGTCATTCTTCTAGCTCTTCTTTGGAGCATTATTTTAAGTTAGTCATGGCAAAGGAAAAGGAAGATCTAACTTCAAAGGTAGACAAAGAAATATGTATAGAGCTGGAAAACCAACCCAACAAATTCAAGTGGAAGAGGCAGCAACCAAAAACTAAGTCAAAATCAATCCCAAATCCAAAGGTATGACAAATCTCAAGTTCAATGACATTACTGTAAAAGGTATGATCATTATACAATTGAATATAGAAAAATATAGTATGATTTCAAAAACAAAATTGTAAACTTTTATATAGAAAATTAGACTCGAGGTAGTATGTTTTTAGCACGCAATGTCACTCAAGAGAATCCAAAATATATTTGGTTTCTAAATCTAGGTTGTTGTAATCACATGATAGGGAATTTCTAAATTTTTTCTAGTTTGGATAAGTCTACAAAATCGTAATATGTTACTTTGGGCAATGATAATAGAGTGTCAGTCATGGGAAAATGCAATGTCAATATTCTAGCTAAACAATGAGAAAAAAATATTTCATGTGTTTGCTTTGTTCCTAGTTTAAATAATAACTTAATGACCATTGGGAAACTTATTCAAAAGAGATATAAAGTTTCTCTCAGAAACAAAGAATGTGTAATGTTGGACCAATTTCCAAAAAAAATAATAGAAAAAGTTCAAATGACCAACAAAAAATGCTTTTCTTAAATTTGAAACCATATTTGAAGGTTGGATTTGCTTAATAAATCTCACAATTAGCCCAACAAAATATCACTCAAGCTTTGGATGAAACAATTACAACATTCATATTTTACGAAGTTTTCCTTATTCCCACTCTATAATTTCAAATTTTTGTTCTGTTTACTTAGCCATGGCATCATTGGGTGGGGGGGCCTAGCTAGTGTCCCCTTCCAAGACTTTGTCCTTCGTGTTCATTGGTTTTTTTTCCTCAAGGACTAAAGTCAAAAAGGATTTATTGTTTCCTAGTGCTTTGTCTCGAGATGGTGATATTGCTTGCCTTTCCCCTCCACTAAGATCGGATCCCTTGGTCTCCAAGGATATTCTAGCTTCTTTTGTGGAAAAAGTGGTTGGAGGGAGCTCTTTTTTTATTTTTTTTCTTTTTCCTTTGCTTCCTCTAAAGCATGTTGTGCGGTGGATGGCCTGGAAATCAGCTTTCTAGACAAAATTATGGATGAGTCCATTGTGTGCCTATAGTTGTCCCTCATGGGAAAATTCCTTTCATTCCACCCTAATATTGATCGAGTATGTAAATGGATTAACTCCTACTAGTCTCTTAAAAGAGGGGTGAATGTTAGTGCAATGTTGAATGGGTTGTTCCTTTTCAGTTTCTTTAATCAAGAAGACATGATGAAGATTCTCACCAGAGGCCCGTGGGCCCTTAACATAAACTTCAAAAACTACCTCTCCCTATGTAAGTGGAAACTAGGATTAGACACTTTTGTTGCACTGGGTTCTATAGTTCCTAATTGGATCCAGCTTTTGGGTCTCCCCTCAGAGTTCTAGAACCATAAGATTTTTCAAGGGATTGCTAATTCCTTTGGTAGCTTGTTAGCTATTACTGCTCAAAAGTCTCAACATGTCTTTGCTATAATTTGTATTAATGTGGTAGAAAATAGTGTGTTTCCTTCATTTGTAAACCTGAAATCTAAATTTGGGGTTTGGACCTAACCCATTGAGTATGCAAAAGCAACCCTCTTATGTCAGATGTGTGGGAAATTTGGCCACCTTAGTCATGACTATAAAAGGAATCTTAACCAAAAAGCTAAGTTTGTTTCAACTCTTATGGATTCTCCCCCTTCTATTGGAAAACCTATTAGGCCTCAAATGAGTGAACCGAATTCTCCCTAGTCGCATGGTGTTATGGAGCCTATTTCTTTGTATTTTGTTAGGGTTGTTGATGGTCTGGGGGAGAAGGTGTCCAGGAAGGTTGTGTCCTCGCCTTCTCTCGACTCACAACTTAATGGGGTTTCTCTTGTTAAACCCCATTTGAAGGAAGCAATCACCCCCTCCACCTCTCCTAAAGGCTCTAAGATGAATATAGGTGAAAATTTGTGCATCTGTTTGGATGGTGAGGATGTTGTTTCTCAAGATATCATTAATAAGAACATGCAAGCTTCTCTTGATATTTTCGGGTTCAAGGAGTTGGAATCATTTTTGTCTCACAAGAAAGAACTAATGGAGGATACTTAGATTCAAGTCAATGAAAAAAAATTTAAAAAAATAGAGGATGTAGGAAGTGATCAGAAGGCGGGAAGTATGAACAAAAAAGATGCAAGATCTAGAGATGTGGCTAAGGAGATAGCCTCAAGGAAATAAAGGACCCTTGAGGGTCTTTCTAATTAGTCTAAATCTAAGAAATAAGGTTGGGGAGGATTCTCCCCTTGGGTTAGTATTGTTCCAATACTAACTGTTTGTCTATCCTTATGAATATTTTGACATGGATTATTAGGGGGTTGATTAAAACAACATATTTTGTGATGCTCTATCAGTGATATGAAGATTGACACCCTCCTCATCTAGGTAACTAAAATTTAGCATGAGACATTCGAAAAAATGTTGAAAATTCCTAGCCAATGATAGAGCTATGTCTTAGTAATGTTGATGGAGCTTCAAGAGGCTTAAATACTTTGTGGAACCTCGAAAAACATTCTAGGACCAAAGGCTTTTGTTACAAAAATTATTTGAAAATAGTTATGGAAGTTGAAGGGACTAATATGAAGTGGAACCTTCTTAATGTCTACACCCCAAATACGAGCTGCCATAAACCATATTTGGAATTCTTTGTCCATACTTTTGTCTAATGATAAGAAGGTGAGATGGATGCTTGTTGGGGGTTTTAACACCCCCTCTATCTTTCTGATAAACTAGGGGGTGGAGGAATTCTTGGGTAGCATTTTGGACTTTGCTAATTTTATTTCAGTCAATGGTCTATTGGATGTGGATCTCACATGCTCTAGGTTTACTTGGTCAAATAGACGTCATGGTCAAGACCATATCCAAGTTAAGCTATACAAAGTGTTGATTTTTAGTGATTGGGATATCCTTGCTAAGTTGAATCTCTTTTCTCTCACTAAATCGGCCTTTGACCATAGTGCTCTAGTTTTGAATTGGGAAGATCAAAGATGTAATGGTCCTTACTCCTTTAGATGTGAGATCATGTGGAATTTTCATCTAGAATTCAAGTACCTAATTAGGCTTTGGTGGAATCTTCCTTGTCAAGGTATGTTAATGTTTTGTTTAGCTCAAAAACTTAAAAGAATCAAGTTTAATGTTCAATGATGGAATAAATTTTCATTCAGAAATATCTTCCATATGAAATAGAATATCCTTAGTAATATTAAATATATCAAGAAAATGCCAATAGTGGCATGGTGTGATGGTTAAGATTTTGTGTTTTCATTCTTGTCATCAAGGTTCAAACCCCATTGGGGTGTAATTGTTGAGTGTTTACGTTGGGGATGAGGTCCCTATCTTGTGACCTCCCTGGTTCATAGATTCGAGTCAAAAGCATTTACCCCTCTCAATAAAAAAAAAAGATATTCAAGAAAATATGGAAAAGGGGGTAATGGATGATGACACATCTAGAAGGGAAAGGGAGCTAAGGGATGAATGGTTCCACAATGCTAAAAAGGAGGAAATATTTTGAAAACATAAATCTAGGGTGTAATGGCTTCAAGAAGGAGACAAGAATACTAAATTATTCCATCAATCGACACTAAAACACATAAGAAGGAATAAAATTGATCTTCTTATTGAAAAAAATGGTGATTTACTAAATAATGAAGAAGATGTTACTAATGGGGTTATATCTTTTTTTTTAAATGTAGGAGGAGCTCTGAATCCTCCTTCTCAAGATCTTGACTCTCTGCTTGATGTCATTATGAGGATGGTTTTTGAAGGGGACTTGCAAGAACTAGGAAAGGTGTTGTTAGTTTAGGAGGTTAAATATTGTTATTTTCACTTTTGGTTCTTATAAAGTGCCAATCTCAAATGGATTCCCTCCTACTTTTATTTCCAAGGTTTCTGGGATATCCTATCCAATGATCTTCTCGACAAGGCAAAACTTCAAATGCTTTCATTTAAAGAAAAAGCTCTAAATTCTTTCATGATGTTTTGTTCCTTTTATCAAAATATTTTGTTGCTTTATTTCTACATAATGTAAAAATGATTTTTCTTATTTTACTTTTAAAATAATTTGATGTTTTGTTTTTGAAGTCTGAAATTACTTTATTTTTCGGTCAAATTGTCTGCAACCACTTTACTTTATTTTCAAATCATCTGCAAACACTTCACTTCTTTATTTTTAAATTGTCTAAAAACACTTTACTACTTTATTTTTAAATTTTCTAAAAAATGTCTAACTACCAGATACATAAATACTTTTAGCTGTAATTTTCAATTAATAAAAATTCAAAACAAATAAATCTCAAATTTTCAATTGATTAATGTCTATAATCAAATAAGAACTCAATTTATTATGTTCATCACATATTTATTCAATATACTGGATGTATTATGCAAAAGAAATTACTTTGAATTAATCGATGGTTCGATGTTTAAAGTATATTCAAATCAAATTTCTATCCTAAATACTTCACATGTGAAAGGTTTCCTATCCACCATGCAAGATTTATACATATCCACTTATCCACTTGTATTTATCAAACAAAGAAATTTGCTAACATATTTGACTATGGTGCCAAACACAATAATGGCTTACAACATAAAACTCGTCATTGTTGGGAGTGGTTCTACTTTTAGGATTGTTAGATCTGAATAATATGTGATAGCTTTTGGACTCTGCAAAACTAAATGAAAAAAAAATGAAGTGGGCCATTGAATGTGAATCCAAAGCTTAAACTATACATCAGAAATAACAATTTTTCAAGGGAATCTCAATCCAAAAGAGAGGCAATAGACCCCCACAAATAGAATTTTACCGTTGAATGTAACCACCAATGCTTGAGTCGAGGTGCCACGTGGCACGTTTTCATTCACTACGGGGTGGACATGTGTCGGTATTTGATTGGCCAGAAGGATGCCACGTGTCAACAAAGGAGGATGCCATGTCACTATACAGACGGACACGTGTCAGATCCTAATTGGTCCACGCCAATGTATGGTGTTGACTGTGTTGTCATGTTACCATGTTGACGTTAGCATGGTCAACCCATTTTGACTAAAACTTTGACCAACTATATCTCACACATACGAACTTCGTTTGACGCGGAACGAACATCATCGGAATTGTGGTGACAAGCTCTTCGTCATGATGTTGCTTTTGACCATTTTTGAGATGATGATTTTTTTTGTCTTTCTAGCTAGCCTCTATACTTGGTTTGACCCCAACTTTGACCATCCATAACTTGAGCATACAGACTCCTTTTGAGCTCATTCAAGTTGTGTTGGACTCATATTTCAGAGCTCTTTGACATGGTACATAATTCTGGAGCAATTGAGACACTTCAATTTTCATTGAAAAGTATCCCCTGGATCAGCACTCTAGTGAAAGATCATCAACTGATGGAACCTGAATGTTTGTGTCTTCATCCAGTATCATTGGAGTCTTATATAACTTCAAATTCTCAACATTGACAACTAAATAGATGTGGATGTATGGAGGAATATTAAGGTGGAAGGTATTGGTTCCAATCTTTTCCAAGATCTCAAAGGTACAATACCAAATCCTCTTGAGCTTCCTTCCTTCACCTTGCATTCTTTCCTTTCTGATATGTAACCAAACTATGTCTCCAACTTGGAAATGATGATCAATGTGATGCTTACCATGTTGAGCCTTGTATTTGGCTTAGCTCTTCTCCAACTATGCTTCCACTGCCTGATGAATTGCTTGGACTTTCTAGCTGAAATTTAAAGCCTTCTCTGCATTATGGTGCATCCATCTTCAACATTGTCCTTCCCAAAAGCAAATTCCATCAGTGGTTTTGGTAGATACCCAAAACAAGTCTCGAAAGGAGATATTTTTGTAGAAGAGTGTGTTGCATGGTTGTATGCATGTTGCACATAGTGAAGATTTTCATTACACAACTTAGGATGTTTACTACAGTAGCCTTGAAGAAGATGCACCATTGTCCTATTCACTACCTTTGTCTGTCTGTCTATCTATAGATGGAAGGCTATACTCTTTTACGATCTAGTGTCCATGAGTTCCCACAATGCTGACCAAAATTCCTCCAAGAATTAAGAATCTCAATTTGATACAATAGAAGTAGGTAACCCAAAATGAACCCACACAAATTGAAAGTGCATATGAGATGTTAGTTTAGCAGTGACCTATTTTTACAAGGCACTAAGATACACATTTTACTTAACCAATCAACTACTACAAATAGATAATCATGTCCCTTCCTAGACATTGGTATCCCCCTGACAAAATCCATTGAAACACTTTCCCATGGATGGGATGGTATAGGTAGAGGTGTGTACAATCCCAATTTCCTATTGCTAGGTTTACTTGTACACATCACACATCCTTTAATATATTTGGATACAGTTTCTTGCATGTGAGGCCAATAACAATATTTTTGCAATTGATTCATTATTTTGCTTACCCCAAAGTGTCCTGCAATCAATGACATGTGTGCTTCTCTGATTACTTATGCCTACTCACCTTTTGGAATACATAACTTTCCTAAATGATACAACAAGTTATCCTGCACATAGTAGTCTTTCTCTTCTACATGTTTTCCTATGATTAGAGCTGAATAGATTTCCTTAAAGTCTTCATCATTATCATACTATTCCTGAAAACTTTCATGTACCATGGAACTACCTTTAAGGATAATCAAAGCATTCATAACATAAGGACTAGACAAAATATTTGCTACTTTGTTATGTACACCTTTTTTATACTTAATTACCAAGTGAAACTATTGAAGAAAACCCATCTACCTAAAGTGCCTACTTTGTTGCAGTTTAGACTATGAATGCAAGTACTGAAGTGGCTGGTGATGAGTGTGGATTACAGTTTCTTTCCCCCTTAAGTAGTGTTTCCATTTTTAACACTCTAAACTAATGCATAAAGTTCCTTATCATAAGTAGGATAGTTAATTATTGCACCTGTACATAAAGGTCTCAAAGTGATAGCAGGTTGGTTTACCTCCTTGCATTAGCACTGCTCCCATGGAAAACCCACTTGCATCTATCTCAATCTCAAATGGTTGATGTAAATTTGGTAAAGTCAAAACTGGTGTTGTGCTCAACTTTTCTTTCAAAGTGTTGAAGGCCTTCCATTGTGGACCTCCCCACTAAAATTTTGTCTTCGTACTGGTCAATGCGTGCAATGGTGATGCAATGTAGGAGAATTTTGCAATGAAATTTCTCTAGTACTGGACTGCACCTAAGAAACTTTTGAATTTAGTGACTATACTTGGCTTAGACCATTTTACAATAACTTCAACCTTCAGAGGGTCTATTTTCAATTAATCATTTCCTACGACATAGCCTAAGTACACTAAGGATGTCTTAGCGAATTCACATTTAGACATCTTCAAAAAGAGTTTTTCTTTTCTCAATACATAAAAAACATTTTTTGCATGAATAACATGATCTTTGCAAGTTCAACTAAATACAAGAATATCATCTAAATAAAAATGACAAAATCATCAATAAAAAGACAAAAGACATCATTCATGACTCTCATAAATGTAGCTGGTGCATTGCAAATCCCAAAGGGCATGACCAACCACTCGAACAATCCCTGTTTTGTGTTAAATGCAGTTTTCCAAATGTCATCTTCTACAATTCTTATTCGATGATATCTTCTACACAAGTCTAACTTAGTGAAATAAATTGCATGTTTTAATTGATCAAGTAAATCATCAATATGGGGAAGAGGATACATGTTCTTTACCGTTATCTTGTTCAGGGCTCGATAGTCGATGCACATTCTCTAAGATCCATCCTTCTTTGGAAACAACATAATTGGAGAACCACAAGGAGATGTACTAGGACAAATGACTCATTTTTCAACCAACTCTTGAACTTTCTTTTTGAATTCTTCATTCAGCAAAACTGATAAATTGTACATGTCGATGTTTGGAAGAGGCACATCCTACTGTAACTGGATTTCATGTTGTATCTGCCTCTTAGGTGACAATCCCTTTGGTTCCTAAAATAAGTCATCATAAGCAGAAATAATTTTGACCATCTCATTTTTACGCTCTAGATCACACCCCTTAAATGTTTCATCTTTTTCATCCTCTTTGGGTTTTACAAGCATTAATACAAAGTTCTTACTAGAATTGACCAA